>APFE030050542.1:45366-110917 GCA_000404065.3 Pinus taeda
CATCTGCTGAACTTGGTCCCGGGTGAGCTGTTATGCAATCTGTGATGTCTCCAGTAATGGTGTGAAGCATGGTTGAGGGTGTTCCACATTGAACACTCGGTGCAAGCGAAGGAATGGAGGAATGTTATGCTCCAAAGCATTATTTCCCACAACCTTGGTAAAGGTGTAAGGATCATGTCGGCATGGTTGGAGCTTCTAATGGGCTCTTATAAGGCATTCTTTCTACAGATGCAACCAGACTTTGTTGCCCACCTAAAGCTTATGTGGTACCCTTGTGGTGAGTAGAAGTTGTTCCTGTGTTCTGTCATGACCGTATTCCTTTTCTATTGCTACCGCGTGGAGGAAACCTTCGCAGGGGCCATGGATGTGGTGATGATCTTCCCCTTACTTTGGGAGAAAATCAGATAGAAAATGAATTTCCTAGTCTAGGAGATGAGCTTGCTGCCTTTCTTAGTAGAGATCAAAGAGGTGGCGGTAGGTGGGGCTGCCTTCTGTATCCTATATAATGAATTGTACAAAGAAATAATGACAGCACAAGGTCTTTACTCATACACAACATGTCACCTTGACAAGTATGGCTAGCCTAATAATAAATCACAAACATCCAAAGGTGTAACACCACACAATACCTCGTCTGTAAAGGGCTTCATGCTATAGGGAAGGTGACACTGCTAGCGAACTTTGAGATCTCGTCCTTCATGAAGCCAGCCAATATTGTACGGCTGCGGGTGTGTTGTAGTCAGTAGGCCCAATAACTTCACGACCTCTGCTGAAATGAGGTTCTTTTGGCTGTCATTATTGACAATGAATTGTAGCGGCGAACCCTTCACCCACATCTGTGAGTGGAAAAGATGTCCCCCTCCTCTGGATATTTGGGCTCATTCTTGTGGATCTTGGTGGTGGTAACAGTGACGTTGGCTTCACATCAATGATTTTCTTCCATTTGCCATTCCCCTTGTCGGGTTCTAACTTAGGGTCAGAACATGCATATGATTTTGAAGCCTTCAACTCAGCCACCAGTGACTGCTTGGTTTGACACTCACTTGTGTTATGAGTGGGGTTCTTGTGGAACTCACACCACTTTCCTGTGTCCTTCTTCGACTTCGTGTCTTTTCTTACGGTTTCAACAGGTTGTCTTAGGTCACCCCACCTTGGCTTTGTCCTTTGGTCTTTGGATTTGCAGATCCAAAGTCTCGGTTCTTCTGTTTGAACTTTTGCTCGATTTTGACAGTGTATCGGTATATCGTGCCAAGCGAGGAGATGTTCAGGAACTCCATCTTTTCCTTGATGTATCTATGTAGGCAGCCATGGTATTTGAGTACCAAATGCAACTCGGAGTCCTTGATACCCAACTCTATGCGAAGGGTATGAAAAATGTTTGTGAAATCTGGGACATCATGGTCCCTTGCCTACCACAGTGTGGTACATTTGATGTGTTTGTCCTTGTAGCTTTTGACAGGGTAGCACTGCTCCTTGAGAGCATCCCGGAATGAATCCCAGGTGGGTGCGGCTAAAAATAGTGAGCATGTACTTTCATTCTTCTGCTCGCAGTAGGTTTCTCACCAGTCCTTGACGTTGGGGGCTTCTTTGAGAAGAGTGAAAATAATATTTTCGTGACTCAAAAATTCATGAACAGAAAATTACCCATCTAACAGATTTAACCATTTATCTATGGCATCTGCGTCTATTTGACCCTCAAAGATGGGGATTTCAAAAATTAACTTATACCTTAAACAGTGTGGCGTTTCCAAAGTAGATGTTGGAAGCTGATGTGTCACCTCTAGGTAGCCGCTGAAGGATTTGTGCAAAGCTATCCATCATCATAGTCCTTTGCCGCTCAAGGGCTTCTTCGAGCAATATTTTGATAGGATCTCCTGCCCCCTCATCTTTCTTTTCATCTGCCATGGGAGGCCATTAGGATTTTCGAGGCTGGTTTTGTAAAGGTTCAACCAGTTCAAGTCCTAACTTCTCATATCTCGACCTCATTGGGGACATGCAAAGAAAAATAGAGAAAAAGCAGATTGCTCTAATACCACTGATCTAGATTTAAACAAGAATGCAATAAATTATAGAGATAAACATAAACACAAAGAAGCAGTGGAAATAATATTTCATTTTATTACTGTAAAATACTGAAATATGCTTGCAAACAGAAATGGAAATAAAATAGCTAGGGTGATGGTAGCTTATCTCTGAGAAGAGATATGGTGGCTACATGCCTCTGAACTATGTTACAATGATGCTCGAAGGCCTATTTATTGTTGAGAAACAATGTAAAACCCTTAACATCCCCAAAACCTAACCCTAGAATATGAAACGCCAAATTGTGGGCTCCGTTTCAGTAAATTGGTACATCAATTTTCCGGGGTCGTAACTTTGGCACCTGTTCTCCGTTTCACACGTACAATAGCTCATTAGAAAGATCTGTCTAGGAAATACAACTTTGGGAAGAGAAACATTGGTCAATGGGCCCATGTTGCTCACTGATTTCCCAAAAAACCTCATTTAGGGCCTCAAAACGGCTCTGGAAGTTCAGGACCCGAAAAACTGCTATAAATAGTAAATTGTTCTACAATTACGAAAAATGAAAAACTAAACAAGACAGTTATGGGGTCCAGGTGGGACATGTGGGTGGCCACCAACATCCACCTAGATCAACTGTAGCATTTACACCTCTTCCCAAAGGTACACTAAGAGATGTGTTTATCGTACCACTTGGATGCCCTTCAGATGTGCTGGTGTTGGGACATGTACCTATAACAAAAGGTATTCTGGATAAAGAATGTTTAATATCATTTCTGAAATTTGTGGGCATAGAATCTGACAAATGAGGTGGATTTATCACACCTAGCCTCAATGTTGTTGGCTTTGTATCAACATCTGCTGGAATTGGCACACAATTTGGTGATGGTGAGGCCATTTCACTAAGAGGTGTGCTCCAGTTAAAAATTGATTGTCACATAGCTTCATATGGCTCAGCAGGATTATTAGACGTTGGTCCTACAGGGTGGCCAAAAGTTGGCCCTGAGGTGTTACTTGGTACATTTCAAGGCTTAATAGGCTTGGCATTACTTGGTTGATACCCAATAAGAGCACAATGGAGGTTCCACCGAGATAAAATTTCCGAAGTAGAAGTTAGCATTGAACACTCAGCTCATTTGAATAATACATCCATAAAGCCTATGGTTTTCTCCCACTGTGGACATTTTTCTCTGGAATTTTTCAAAGTTTTCAGTGAAAAGTTACTTGAGGATGCCTTCCAACATTGAAAGAAGCATCCTTGCATGTCACCTTATTTGATGCATCGGCTCCACCTTGCCAGAACCAGAGGGTACAGATGTTGATCTTGGTAGAATATGTGTCTGGCCTAATTTATTTGAGACTGTTTTTTGGTAGAGTTTAATGGTGTAGAGTTTTTCATAGTCTGGGAAGATCTTGCGTGCTTACCTCATTCAACCTTGGGGCTAGTTGCAGTTGCTTGGACTTAATTTTCCTAGTGTTCAACGTACATCTTATCCAGAAGGGAAGTAGCCTATGAAGGGACATCCAAAGCTGCTCTTCTTGCTGCTCTAGCAAGAGACTCCATACTTAAATGCAATGAATGTCCCTGCGGATCCTTGGATTTTTTTCTAATCCTGAATTGCTTCAAGTTTCTTTGCTGCTATTGAGTTTCGAACCTATGCAGAGAACTTGCTCGAAATCACTGCTATTGAGTTTTAAGCCTCCGTTGGTTTCCTATTATGCCCGTGTCCTAAAAGTTACTTAGTGTGGTTGCATTCTG
Source organism: Pinus taeda (assembly GCA_000404065.3). Taxonomy (NCBI): domain Eukaryota; kingdom Viridiplantae; phylum Streptophyta; class Pinopsida; order Pinales; family Pinaceae; genus Pinus; species Pinus taeda. Next base: position 49,148 of record APFE030050542.1, read on the forward strand.
GTTCCAGAGGTTCAACGCATACGCTGAAATTAATTTTTGGCGTAACTTCTCCAAATGCATTTGTTTTAAAGTATGCTTTGACTTTATTTTTTAAAGGAAATCCATTCACTTTTTTCAAGTGACTACATAAAGGTTATTTAATTTTTAAAAAAAAAGGATTTCTAATAGTGATAAGGAGGAGTCTTCTCGAGTAAAGTCGATTATATATAATTTTTTAAGATTTGTACTATTTTCATTAATAAAGTTAATGGAGTAATAAGGAGTTCTTTGGAGAAATAAGGTAGTTTTTAAGAGAGGCACATTAAATTTTTTATTTTGGAGAGATAAGGAGGATTTGTAATCTTTTATGTCATGGAGTCGTAAGTGCTTTTGTGGAGTCATAAGGTGCATATTTTGTAATTTTGGAGTGATAAGTGAAGATTTTTAAAAGGGAAGCTCATTTTTGTATTTTGAAGAAAGCTTTTTAGCAGAGTGTACATTTATTTTTGAAGACAGGTTGCTTCAAGGGGCTGTGAGCTAGGCATTCTCATTATTTGAAGAATTTCATTCATGATGTTGTGAAGGTGAAGGTTGATGTAATTTTCTATTTAATAAATACATATTTTTTTGGTGTTTGTGTCCTAGATCCACCCGAAATTGAGTAAGGGGATCTTAGGTACACGGTGTGTAATGAATGCATGTGCATGACTTGTGTTCAAATTGTGTCTTTGTGTTATGCTTAAAACAACTACATGCACATAAGTACACAAGCACAAAGTGTCACATCATCAACTTGATAAGATGATCTTCCAACCAAGCACATTTCACATTAGTAATCAAAGAAATCAAGTTAAGGATGCTACAAAATCAAGCATTTCAAGTCAAGACATTTCTACATCAACATCCAATAAAGTTGTCATCTACATCAATAATTTTTGCAGGAATTCAACAACAATTTTTTGGCAATTGCACTTGCACCATTTTTTAATAAGCTCAATACAAAACTATAACTTGCAAATCATCATTTGTAAGTTGGTTTGTAATCAAAGACAAATTGATTTAAATTGTATGGGTGCATTCTCGTTTGAAACTGACACCCACACTTTGAATTGATAGGGAATCAATTAAACCCAATGAATCCATTGTTTCTTAACTGAGTCTTTGTAAGCATTTCTCTTGGGTGCATTTTCGATAGTATTCGACACCCTTCTTTTGATCAATCAAGCATGTGAGTTCAAGCAAGTGCAACGTTCACAACATCAAGTGAGCGTGAAAGCAAGAAAGTGTGAGTTCAAACAATCAATTGTAAAAGCAAGTTCAAGCAAGCATGAAATAAACTAAACATCAAGCGAGCGATCTCTACAAATTCAACAAGTATTAAAAGAAAGCAAGTGTGAGTTCTAACCAGTTCACATGGCGACACACATTCAAATGTCCCAAATTCTTACCAATTTGATCTTATCATTAGCTGGTGACAGGGTGAACATCAACAAAACAACTCTTGCTGACATTCAAGTGCATATTCAACATGCACATGAAACGATTGAGTTCCTTCAACTGGAGTTGCAACTGCAGAGAAATGAGTTGCAAGAGAAGCATGTTGCTTCCAAGTCTTTGACCAATCTAGAGATAGCTGATCATATGACTTCATTCATCCAACCAGCTTCAAGTGTTGAAGTTGTTCCAGATCAACTTTCCTCCAAACCCCTCATCAAGCCATGAGAAGAAATTCAAAGTAATAAAAAATGACGTGGCTTAGGATATGTCAAATATAATGATAGCTTACATATCTTTGATTATTCAAATCCCATTCATTTCATCAGTGCTAGATTACTTTAACAAATCACCTTAGCAAGTTCTCAGCAATTTGCAAACCGACATCAATGCACACAAACTGAAGTTGCAGACAAACAAAAATGCACACAAACTCAAGTTGCAGACAAACCGAAATTTTCTCATTGTCAAAGAACCTGTCTTCTGGAAAATCAATGTTTTGATCTCCATCTTTTTAACCATTACGGCAAGTAAAATCATACATCAGAGAAATGCTGCAACCAACAACAATCAACCAGATTGAAGATAAATTATTCATGGATTGATCCCTGGGAATGGTCCTCCACAGCCAGAAGATTGTACAAGTTTTACAATCGGATTCACTCACACATATTGCAGCCAACAATCAAATGAAGATGGTACTCTCATGCAATTGAATGGGGGAGTACACCAATGAAATACTCCTCCACTTACAAGGGGAGAGTTCAAATATATTTTGGAGAATATTGCCTCTCCTTTCAACTGACAAAGTGGGGGGGGGGGGGGGGGGGGGGGGGGGGGGGGGGGGGGGGGGGGGGAATGTCAATGAATTGAAAAGTGGTTGTCAGACTAAAATTCTCGACAACATCAGTGAAGTAGCCAGTGGGAATCTCCATCAGCCAGTGGGTGATCATCATTAGCAAATACGCCAATGGACATTCATCAAATTGTGTCAGTGGACACCGGATGTTGTTTTCAAGCAAAGGACAGTTGGATCCTTTTTGTGGCTTGGCACATGATGGAGTTGTTAAGCGACATTCAAAGATGAATCATTCATGCAAAAAACTCATGGTCTCTTCATATTGTAGTTTCTTCAACATCTGGCTTTGGTGGTTTTGAGGCAAATGTTTTTTTTAGGATCAACTTGAGAACTTGGAAGATGGTTCCTTGTTTTTTTTGGATTTATCATTGTTTGTGGGGGGGGGGGGGGGGGGGGGGAGGGGATTTTTAGCCTCACTCTTTGGAAATCGAATAATAAATCCAATTATTAAATTAAATAAATAAAATCATGAGAATTCCTCAAACTAAGGAGTCCAGTTTGGATGAGAAATTCTCTCCAACTAGCTCTCCTAGATTAGTGTGTAAGTTGAGAATTTTTCTCAACCAAGTGAGTCTAAGACAGACGCACTATCTTAAGACCACTTAATCATGTATTTAAATGTATTATTAATTTTTTTGAATAATGAGAATTACATGAGCATGAGAGACCACATGATGGCTCTCTGCCTTTTCTGCTAATTTAATTTTTATGTGTTAATTTGTTGTGCATATGGTTATATGGCTTTGTGATTCTTCTTCATTCACATCCATCTGTTCTACCTCAAAATCAAAATCAGAAAAAATAGGTAAATGTAATCTAATAGAAGCTACCTTGGAAACAAAAGAAAAAATATCACTAAAATCAATTCTCGGCACTTGGAAATAACCTTTTGCTGCCAACCGAGCTTTGTATTTCTCCACCTTTCCTTCTGCACTCATATTCTTCTTGAACACCCATTTTCTACCAATGGGTTTCCTTCTAGTGGGCAACTCCACCATATCCCAAGCCTCATTTTTGTGCAAAGATGCCATTTCATCAATCGTGGCCTCTTTCCAAAGTTTTCCATCCTCTGAATCTACTACTTCCTTCACAATTCTATTATCATCATTAGTAATAGAGAAAGGAAAATTTGAATAGAAATAAGATGGAATATACCTTTATGGTTGCCTTATTTCTCGAATTGATCTTATCACAACGGAGTTTGTTGCTCTTCATCTTCTAATTCCTCTTCTGGTGTAGAGTTTGATTCTTCCTCCTTTAGCTCAAACTCTATATTCTTAGGTTCATTTAGTAGGACTTCATGTTTAGTAATATCCCTCACCTCTCTAAACACCACATCTTTGTTGTAAACAACCTTCCTTGTTGTTGGGTTCCAAATCTTATAACCTTTTAAACCACCCTTATACCCAATAAAGATGCACTTTTCATATTTACTATCCAACTTTGTTCTTTTCTCCTTTGGAATATGTAAATATGCATCACATCCAAATACCCTCAGATGTGAAAGAGAAGGTTTATTACCACTCCATACCTCTTGTGGAGTCTTATCCTCCAATGCTAATGAAGGCAATCTGTTGACCAGGTAACAACAATCTCCACCACCTCTGCCTAGAATTCTTGTCCTAACCTAGGACCATTGAACATGCTTCTTGCCCTTTCCATCAACGTCTTGTTCATTCTTTTTTAAACTCCATTTTTCTTAGGTGTGTATGGAGTAGTCTTATGTTGTTCTATACCACACTTCTTATATAACTCTTCAAATTCCTTCTTGCAAAACTCTCCACCATTATCTGTCCTCAACACCTTTATCTTCTTCTTTGTTTGGTTTTCAACCAGAGCCTTAAATTCTTTAAACCTGTCAAAGACTTCAGATTTCTTCTTGAGGAAACATATTCATGTATTCCTTGAGAAGTTATCTATAAATGACACATAGTACACAAACTTACCTAGTGATGGAACGGACACAGGTCCAAACACATCAATGTGCACAAGCTCTAATATATGTTTCACCCTCTTACCACCAGAGGGGGAAATCACCGATTCTGCTTCCCATATACACAATTTTCACAGAAATCAAAATCCGGAGAGATATTAGAAATACCTTCTACATACCTTTACCATGAAGTATTCGAAGGCCCTTCTCTCCAATATGTGCAAGCCTTTGATGCCATAGCATTATCTTTTCTCTAGAGACCATTCGGTTTTCTGCTCCACTTTAGGAACCATAGAATTGTTGCACCCATCAATAAAATTGATACCTTGTAGCTTGTATAGAGTTCTAATCTAAACTCCCCACATCAGTACCAGTGCTCCCCGAACCATCTTGCAGGTATCTTTCTTGAACACTATTTTTACACCTGCATCATCCATCTTTCTTATAGAAATCATATTTCTGGCTAATGCAAGAATATGAAGAACACTCGGAAGTGTTCTAATCCTTCCACCTTGAAAATTCAACTTGCTTTTTCTGTGACCAATGATTGTAGCCTTCCTTTCATCCCCTAAGAAGACATCACCACCATCATATTTATCATACTCGCATAACTACTCTCTATGGGGAGTGAAGTGAAAGGATTCACCTGACTTAATCGACCATTCCTCATGATCTACATGTGTACTTGAAGAAGCAGAAAAGTACATATCCCCACCTTCATCTGAGGTGTTTTTTTCCTTTGCAAAAGGAGCATCATCATATCCCTTTCCTTTCTTAGGAGCTTTAGATTTACAGTCCCTTTTGTAGTGCCCTTCCTTTCCACATTTCCAGCACACATTTACAAGTTTCCCTGGAGATTTAGATCTCCCACTCGAGAAGCCATTTTTGTTTTTGTTCTGGGATTGTCCTCGTATAGACAAGGCATCACCATTCTGTCTCTCCATATTTTTTTGTATCATCTCCTCAGTCAGCAAGGATGAGACTATTTCATTAAACTGCAAGGTAGTTGCATTGCTACCTATTACATCAACTAGACTATCCCACGAATCTGGTAGAGAACACAACAAACTAATGTCCTTATCTTCGTATGAAATTTTAATATCAATAGATAATAACTGGCTTACCATAGTATTAAATGCATTCGGATGCACTGTCATCGAGTCTCCAACTTACATCCTCTGGTTATACATATTTTTCCTTAGGAATAGTTTATTAACCAGAGACTTAGATTGGTACAAATTCCATAACTTGTCCCACAAAGCCTTCATCGTAGCATCCCCTGATACATTTAGCAATACTGAATCTGAGACACACAATATTATTGTGCTTTTTTCCTTCCAGTCCAACTTCTTCCATTCTTCATCAGAAAATGTTGTTGGTTTAGTACCTTGATCTGCTATGATCCACTGATCTTTATCCACCAACAGATCCTCCATCCTGGGTTTCCACAACTCAAAAATTTGACCATTAAATTTCTCAATCTCTATCTTTCCACTTCTTTCCATCTTCTTTCACCACAAGAATCGATCTCACAGATCTCCCATTGAACAAGGTCTAACACACGCCCAAGTAAAACTACTCAACAACAAATGCATCCCCTTGAAGCCAAAACAAATCTGATGCCAAATGTAGCTTTTAACCCCATACAAAAATTACCTACATATGAATTCTAAGAACAAAAAATAAAAAATTGAGAGAGCATAACACATAAAAAAATATACACAAAGGTTTTCCTGTAGATGCCAAAACCAGGACTTCCATGATTTTTCATTAAGTTCATTTCAATGTTACAATACATATTTATACATGTTGAAGCATCCATAAACCCCAATACATTAACCATGGATTAGAACATAACCATATTTCCCTTGACTGGATCTATAAAATACCATGGACTGAAAACCATTTCACCCAAAACTATGTGCGAAATCCATGCAAAAAACCATAGGTAGTTCCGCCCACTTAACATAGGATCCAAAAAATTTCTCAGGGCTTTTCCTCAGGCCCTATGTAGGGGGGCTACCTCCCACCTGCATGCCTCGGATACGCCCGACGTAGCATACAAGGAGACCTCCCACCTCCCCTGTAACCCCTCCACCTGTGGGCCAGTCATGGAAATAATATAACACAACCCAATGCGTAGAAGGATCTTTAGTGAGGATACCCCCTCCTCAAATTTGTCAATTTCCACCAATGCAGAAATATTTGCTAACACCACAAGTTCCAAGCTAAAGATTCCTTCTAGTATCTATTTGAAAACTCAAGTGTTTGCTCAAAATTCATCCTATGCCTTCAAAGTTGGGCACTAGGGAAGACACTAGGTACGTTTACATTTCTTTCCATTTTATTATTAGAAGTACAATCTTACAAGTGACATATTTTCAATAGTAACCCGAGACTTTGGTTTACTTTACAATTTCCAAATCCATAATAGTTCATGTGTGATGAATGAATATCTCATCAATATCAATAAACTAATAATGGTCTTGAACTTTATTCCCTCCAATAATTCCTTAGCATTTTTCAAAGTCATTGAAGTTGTTTCTCTATCGAAAACTCTTGTTTTAGACATAGCTCAAACTATGCCCCTCTCTAATACTTATAGTGGTATATATGAGCATGAATTTTAAACAATTTATAGACTTAATATGGGGATGTAAAATTCAATTCACTATACTGTGACATGATGGTTCTATGTGATAACCTACGCCCATTATGACTAACATGCTTCCCACATAGACTGTTACCACCCCCTCAAGAGCATAAGCCATATGTTTTTTCCTTTTTCCTGGCTTTTTAAATTTATTTTTTCAAATGCCTCAGTATTGTTTTAGAATCTCAAGTTTGATTTATGTAATATGTATAATTTGAATGTTTTATATATGTTGTATTGTGCCTAATATATTTATATATTTAAGATAATATTTTAAAAAATTAAATAAACTAGATATTTGAATATCTTGATATAAATCTACTAGTCCAATCTTGACCATAAATGATCGGAAAATTAGGTAAACAATATTAGTATCGAATGTTGTGAAATGACAATCATGTAATAGAATGGTATATGTAATTTGAATGCATGTGAATAATGAATTACCATGACATGCAGTGGAATTGAATAGAATCATGCTAACGGTAGCATTGGGAAGCACTCAGATATTGTTTGGATTGGAAAACTTGAGAAGGTCTATTGTTTTGTGTCTTATGCCTTTGTTATTGAAGGTGGAGGGACTGACCTTTGTCCCCTCAACATGATCCAATGTATATTTGTTGTATGGAAGAACTCCTACTTGCAGGAGCCCAATTCTGTAAGTCGATGACCACCTAAAGAGGTGATTAGGTTGGAAGGTGTTATGCTTCTCCACCCATTCATATGACTCATTTACAAGTTTCTTATCCCATCCCATATTGCGAATATAATCAAAGCTCACCCTACTGTAGAAGTTGGCATTGAGAGAAATTTCACCTCCAAGAACTCTGGCTCTCACTAGATTTAGTCCATCCTTTGTAACAAATGACTGCAAGGGATAGTCTAATTTTTGGTCTCCCATAATATATTTCCAAAATCTTTGGTCTTCTAGATTTCAAGAACCCCATAGGGAGATGCTGGCCTCTCTATGATGACAACTAAATACTTGGTAGACAACATTGTGACAAGGGGACAGCTAGCCATTCCTTCTCAAACAACGATGTAGTCATATATTTTAGAAACTTTTCTCACACAATCCACACTCATAAACACAAATGAATTCTACTTCGAGGGTGGTGTGGAAGAGGATAACAATAAAAAAGATACTTTATTGTTCTCTCAACTTCGAAGGTTATTCAATCAAATTATCCTTGGGAACTCCTGCTTCAGAAGTTGTAGAAGGGTTGAGTCAAGAGGCTCATTTAAGAACTTTAACAGCTAGAAGGAATGAATTTCTTACCATCTAAGTCCCTGCAATATGTTCATGGGTTATAATAAATATCAACAAGTTCAATAGTTGCACAGATCAAGATTTGGTTCATAGTTAAATTAATGGGATCTAATGATAAAAGAAATTTTAATCATCTAATATTGGATCTGAGTATGCAAAGAAGTGTAGCGTGACAGCTGGGGGAGTTCTTCCTAAAGGGAATACCTCATGGTGTAACTACCTTAAAGGATGTCCAAGTTTGGCATAGCTTCACGTTCCTATAGACATATCATTCTTCCATCCATTTGATAGGCTAGCCTAGCCTAAGCTCACTATAATTACCAAAAAAATAAATAGTTAATAATCCCCTACATATGAAAAGCACTCTACACTTCTTCACTAATACATTACATAAACATCTACTTAGATTTAGATTTATATTATTGTTATTATTATATATTTTAATATCTAAAGTGTCAATACCATGAAGAATATAAGTTATTGGAATTTTCTTAACATCAATTTAACTATAGATTAAATCAAATTTAAAATCATAAAATTTCTTAAATGACATTTTAAAAAATAAAATTTGAACAAAAGTATACATTTCCTTTCTTTCCATAACTCTAAAAGTTGTTGTAAATTAAATTTAAAAATAAAAAATTTACACATTCAATTTACTAATATGATTTATAACCTAATCGATAACATCCAACATATATATTAATTTAAAATTTAATATTTTAAAAATTTAATAATAATATAGGATTATTAATTATTTTAAGAAAAATAAAAATCATTTAATTCAATTTTATCACTAGTAATTATATCAAACTACTAATGCAATGTCATTATCATCAATACTAAGCCTCTGAAATGTAATGAGATATATAAAACATAGAGAGAAAGTGTGCACTTCTTCCATCAATGCATCTTTATTAGTCCCTGCCCTCCGGGCCTGGCAGGGACTATAGCAATCGGTTTGGTCGGTTGCTATTAGTTCGGCGCGCTCCCCCATACAAAACGGAATTCATTAACCTAACTTGCAAATTTATATTTTATAAATCACTTTTTTCTTACCAATACAAAATTTCCCGCCGCTATTTCGACCACTCAGAAGTTTAACCATCTTATTTGGCCTCATATCGAGGCCAGGAGCTGGGCAAACTTACGATAAATCTTCATTTAACATATGTATTCAATGAATTTTCTGAACATGCAAAGTAATGTTACCATTGCATTAGCATTAGTTCCTTAACATTAAATGTTAAGGTGATATATCACTCAACTAAACTAGTTTATAAGTAGCTCAGGTCAAGTTGCCAACATGCCAACACATGTGCTTGCTTGCTTCGCTGTCTCGCTGCATGTTGATTTGCATGTTGATTCGGTGTCAATCTTCTGAAGCTCTGAGCTGAAATAAACCAAATTCGCTGAAGATTTATTGCTGCCATACTGATTCTGCCGGATAGCTACTTCCAATTCCTCTTCTTGGCGGCGAATGCACAGGAGATCGGCGTCCAGGTAAATGAGCTTGCTGTATAGTTCAAACTACATGATTCTGAATTCATTTGTGACCGTCTTTCCTTCATCTCTGTAAATAGCAATGGTAGTCTATCAATTCAATGATCTATTGCAAAAAAACAGTTTTACCTTACGACAATGGCAGTCTCTCAATTCAGTGATCTATTGCAAAAAAAGGCGTTTTGATAAATACCCACCCTTGTGTTACAGTGGGCGGAAGAGATTTCTGTGGGCTGAGGATTCAGCTGTGCGACTGTGTTATGCAATACAATCGTCCTGTGCTTATTATTAAGAGAAAGTTCAGCGGACGGCCCATTGTCATAAAGTCGTTGGAGTTCTCAGCTACAGATTTGATATGTGATCAGTTGGTGCTTCCTCTTTTTTATTGTTTGTTAGAACTAACAGAAAAGTTAAAAAAGCAGGAGGAACAGGGAGAGTCCTTGTTACGGAAAATGTAATGGGAAACGAGAGCAGGCTTAAACTTATATGTCCTAAGTTTCTGGTTGACATTCTACCTATGTTTAGGTACCAATGAAACAAAATCATTTAGAAAAGAGTCAGTATATAGAATTATAAAGGTGCTAAGAGTGAGAAATCTTAAGATTTTTAGGTTAGAAAAGAACATTTAAAATATAATGAACTTGGTGTTAATTAGTAAAATATATCGCTAAATCTCTGTTGCAGACGATGTACTTACTGTAGTCGCTGCTAAGGTGCCACTGTCATATGCTTCAAATATCTGTAAATTGTCCACAAAAATCGCGCCTATGCCTCCAGCGTCCTGGACTGTGTTTTGCATTACTTTCTTCAATGTAGTTGTGGCATTTGCAATACAGAGTATAACCTTTCCTTCCGCTTTGCTTACGTCTAAGGATCCTTGAAGACAATTCCTACAGAATACCTTCCTTAGAATTTCTCCTCATGAAAAATATGATTATAAAATTTCCTACATTATATGGTTTAATGTCTCTAAGACAAATCTGCGCTGGAAAATCAATGTAATTTACCTTGCAGCTACTGGGTAACTGGAGTTGTCAGGAATGCTTCCTGCGTACACAAGCGGGTGCACGGCCGATTGGCTGAGATCACTTGAATAATCTTACCGTTTGAGAATTAGGTCCGCCGTTTCCCGCAGAGGATACAACCAGAATTCCTTTCTTAGTAGCATGAAATGCTCCAATGGCAATTGGATCGTTCACAAAATCGGCCAGATCTCCTCCCATTGAGATGGATATAATATCCACTCCATCTTTAACTGCGTCATCTGGCAATCGTTCTTACATGCTACTTGACACCTGCAATGCAGAAAACACCTGCCATTCATGTAAGGAACCCACCTATGTTCAAATGGGCAGGTAGGGACCCACGAGGGTGGACTAAATAATTGGTTAGGAACACTAATCAAAATGACCATAAAATGTCTCGTCCTGATTGGGGTTATTTGACTATTCCTCGTCCCCTTTACTAATTATGTCAAATAATGATAGAATTCGCACCTTCAAATTTAATCGAATAATTATAAAATCTTAATGCATTCTATGGAATAAAATCTTCAGTTCTTCAACTAAAGCCATAATTCAGGCCAAAGTTTGTCACAAGGTCAATATGCCATATTGACTTAATGCATCCAGAACAAGGGTAGAATGGGTGTTGTATTCTAGTGTTCACAACGAGATAAAACTGCATCTTAATCCACTGCTAACATTGGCAAATCACAACCATAAAGTGAACAACTAGTTAGCCAGTAAAACGTGAAAACATTTAACAAGGCCTTTCTTTCGCAACATAATTATTCTAAGATAATTGATTCATGCAAGACACTAGAAACTCGCTTCCAATCTCTTAAACCTGCCTCATCTCATTTCTTAAATATTCCAAGAACAAAAAAAGGATTTCATCAGTACGCTCCACGAAATCCAGTTTATCTTAAACAAAACAATTAATAATGCAACGAAGGATTTCATCAGTACGCTCCACGAAATCCAGTTTATCTTAAACAAAACAATTAATAATGCAACGAGATAATGTAAAAAATAATTCGTATATTATCTTTGGAAAGTTACAGTTTTCATGATACAACAGCAGCATAGCTCTCGGCACTATATCCAGGAAGCTATAAGAGAAAACAGCTGATACAAAACCACAGACAGAAAAATGTCCTTACAAGCCTGTCTGTGGAACACTCATTAATCTTTGTATCTAAAATGATTGCTCTATAGGGCTTCTCAAAACATATACACTTTTGGCTGCAAGTGACACTTTCCCTGGAAAAAAACAGCAAGCCCAAATATCACAAGTAGCAAAACATTGCTGAAGCTCTTTGAACATTTATTGCCCCCTTTGCCAGTATTAATGTATTTTCTTGAATGTTCTGAGTTAAGAAACATTTGTCTACTTCTCAGTCCCCATCTTATTTTAATGTATGGCAGGGTCCCTAAAGTGGAAATTGGTATTCACCTCATGAAGCAATTACTGATTTGATTCGGTGTACAACTGTGAGCCGATACAGGCACTCGTTACCCTCCAATCTAAACAACAAATACAGTGCTCTTGCTAGCCACAAGATCTTATTACGAGGCTACACATTCAATACTTGATTTTACATGCCAATCAAACGGCAATAAAAGGAAAAAATAATCTACAGTCTACAAAATGTGGCACACTGATGAGAACGTTGGGTGCCAGAGCTGTATTCTATAAAACCACGAGTCTACAAAGTCAATATGTAACTGCACAATAAGCATTTAAACACGTCAATTTGCATGTGAAAACCGAATCTACTGATTGGTGTATGTAACTGCACAATAAGCATTTAAACACGTCAATTTTCATGTGAAAACCGAATCTACTGATTGGTGCTGCTGTAGGCTATAGCTCTGTTGCAAACACTGTTACACTGCAAAGACCATGCACAGGACGCTGCTGGTGGCTGGACCAGCTAGGCAGGGACTAGCTGCCATGCAGCCTGTCTTGTTTTTTTTGTTATTATTATGGTGAAGAGTGATAATTATATACCATTTCCACAATTTTTTAATGTTTTAATTTTAAGGGTGAACAGTTATAGTTAAAAGTGTGATTTTCATAGTGGTAGTATAAATTTATTATAATCATGAATTTATAGATATTCGAAAAATTAAATATTTTTATAAAGTCTTTTTTTATATAAATTTTCATTTTTTTAAGCTATTAATTTATTTAAAAATTAGAAAATATAAATATAAATAAATCAAAATGATTGTATCAAAAAATTATACAAAATTAGAAGTTATAACATTCAAATATATTGAGGATCATTCATAATCTTAGGCGGAGCCCCTTCCTTTCTTTATTTTATCGACATCTATCCCACTTAAATCTTTAGTTCAAATCTCATGCGTATGGACTCAGATAATTGGGGTTATGCTCTCCCATGAGATGAGCTATCATGGTCAATTTGGCATTACGCTCTTGTTGGCTTGGTGGGTCTTGACCCAAGTTCAGAGTTAGTTCTGCCAAAAAAAACCCTATACTATTGGCCCTTTCGGCATCAACCCACATAGCATAGACTAAAGTCTCACTTGAAGCAGTATGGCGAGATGCTGGAACCAAATTTCCGCATTGAGAGATCAGTGTGATGTTGTTTTATGTCTTAGATTTTCTTTCGCGCAAATCTCTAAACCCTTAGGGCTTGGCATTGTATTTTCCTTCAAATGGCCTCTAGATCTCTGTGAAGATCTACGATCGGCTGCTGCATACCTTCAATAGATAGGTTATCTAATTACGTGCATCATAGACTAGCCTTGGATCAGAATCCGCACAAATTTACTTAAGTTATTACTTAACTTAAAAAAAAGTATCATAACCTTTGCGTAAATAATTAACATGCATTGCATTCAATTAATACGACTTATCCAATAGATTCACGCATTAATACATCATTATTTCATAAAGACATAATCTCATCACAACATATATCGCAAACATAAATAACAGAAGGAAACAGATAAAACATATGAGTTTTTCCAACAGTCTTCTTTATTGATCTTTAGTATAAGGTTACAGACTCAAACTTCCTTCTGCACTCAGCTGTAGGGGTTCGGGCACTCAGCTGTGAACTATACTCTAGGCCTCTGCGCACTCAGCTACAGAGCCTTTCCCCCTCTAAGACTTACTTCTCTGTGCTAACTCTCTAACACTCCATTTGTCGTACCCATAGACAAAAGCGTAGACCTACCTTAGACTCTCTAAGACACACCTATTTATACAATCCCATGGTCCACGAACCAAGGTTAGATCTCAAAACCGACTCAATATTTTACATAAACGAGGGTAAAAAAACCTTTTTGAATCCTATCAGCCTACATCTTCCGCACCCACAATTCGCAGAGACTTTTAATCTTTTTGTCAAAAATTACATCAAAACTTGGGTTTTTAACCCAACACTGACCCAGGGAACCCCATCCCAACGAACCCCCAACATAGAGATCATGACTCGCCCTCAAGTCACTCGGTTGGCGCGGTGATCTTACTGCGAAGATCCCCCAACTCCACCTGCACAATTTTTACCTGAGAAACGCTTTGTGTACTTGCCTACTTCACTTGTTCGATGAGCTTCTTCATAGATGGTCCTTCATTGACGAGCTTCATCTTCTGCTATGTGAGCTGCAAATTCTTTAGCTTCTCCTAGATGTTGGTTGAGACTTGGTAGGCTTATCCCAACCAAGGACCCAACTTGGCCTTAAGTACTACCTCTTTTTACTAAGTGACTCCACTTGTCCAAGTAGTTTGTTCCCCTCGTACAACTTGGCAAGGCGTTGCACTGTAGCGGTGAAGCATGTCATCACCCTAACCTCATTATACTGCTTTTGGAGCTCACAAATTTTTGTACTCAATATCTTCATGTTGGGGTGTCCCTTCATGGTTGTCACCAACTCCATTACCTGTTCAAACAAAATTGTATAGTCAACGACTGTGGCATCAATAGTAGCCATCCCTTCCTTGATGGCGGCTCCACATTATTCCCTAACCTTGGGCAGAGTCGAAGGATGTGACTTGAGCTACAACTCCATGATTTTCATGTTGAGTTCAAATTGAATTCTTTCCACCTCTGCTTTTGCATCACGAACGCCTGCAATGAGTTTTGAATCATGGCCTTTGGTTGCGCGTCCTCAGGTATGTGCAACTCCACCACTATTTTACATACCTTAGAAACCACGGCCGCCAACTGGGAACTTTGTGCCTAGATAGTATCCCTTTCCTTTAGGGCATGCACCCTCCTTGTGAAAATTTTGTTCATTGTTCACCCAATATTCGCTTATGAAACTGAGAGCACATTTGTCCCGATCTCTCAATTCCACTATCACTCCTGTCTGTAGCGCATGAAGAAATACGTTGGGGAGCGCTACAATATTAAGGTCGATGCTCTTCAGGGTACTTAAGATGATCTTGTCATCATTCGATTCCCATCTCAGGGACCCTTCTGGAAGAGAAACTATTCTAAGGTCCACTGACCTTAGTAGTTATGTAGCCTGCCTTGTCCCCAGTGCTAGCCTTGTCTCTGTGATGCTCACTTGTCTTGCACCCACCTGTATTCGGCTAGTTTGGATTTGCAGTTCGTGCAGATCCTTCTAGAAATTTCCTAGTGACAAGATGTACTATTTCTCGAATTGTTGCAACAATTCAGTTCAACAGGTTCCACAACCCATATTGTTCCACTCCATGGATCCATTCAACTGTCTCCAACTCAATAATACCTGAGTCTCAGTAGTATACACACCTCATATAATTTTCTGTCACGAGGTGAGGGAACCGCTCATGGTTAGCCAAGTCCCAATCCTCCATTTTTGACAGGGGAACCTACGCAATGCATGGTCCTTCAAAAGTTATCTTATTCGACAATAGGGGCATGTGATTGAGGAACTTGTTTGAGTTTGGGTCCTTGGGGACCTTCAACTTCCCTTTTCACAAAGGGATATATTCAAGAAATTTGGTGATGGGCTCCGCTCCCTCGGTGTCTATATCTTCAGTGCCCTATTCAACTTCCAAATCCACAACCCTTTCAGGCTACTTTTCCTTCTTCTACTTCTGAGTGGAGAGATGTTTCCTAGGCAATTCACACACAGGCACCAGACTCTTCTTCTTTTCTTTCTTTGGTTTTTGGGTCTCTTTAACAAGGGTGGGCTTCATCTTGGGTGACCTAAGTGTCGTAGGCACAGGAGCCAGATATTCCATGCTTAGCACCTCTCTAGTAGCGCCTTCGGAGGCAATGTCTCCTTGAGTGTTCATAGTCTCAACAGGGCTCAGTCTCAACATGTTTTCTAGGATAAATTTCTGATTTAACTTGGGAAAATTGGAAAATGCAGGGCTCACGACCAAATTCTCAAAGAATGAGCAGCTCATAAGCAATTGACAACTTAGCTCAAAAACTCTAAGTGTGACAATTGTTCACTGTTGGACTTATACGCGTAATTTATAGGGGATTTTGAATTCAGTCCGATTGTTCCCCCCCATAATTCGATCATTAATGTCGTTTTGGTGGTAGATCTTCAAAGATTCTAGCCTTAAATGCCACTTTCCCACTCCTCTTAGCTGTATCCTGGCAATGAAATCATGAAAAATGACTCCAACAGTCACTTTCTAACTGTGTTGCACAGTATCTCATTTCATAGCACAACTTACTTCGCATAGCCTCTAATACTATGACATCTCCATTTTGCACGTAGTCTTCTTACCACGTAGTCGTTCCATCCGGGCATTGTAGTTTATATTCCAGTGCTTCCTTGTAGCTTCCTGGAGCGCTAAGATTGTCTTGCCATCATATAGTTATCGAGCCGGATCTCCTATATATGGCTTCAATCGATTTCCATTTACCCTTCCCAGAAAATGTTCTCCATTTAGCTTTGCAAGTTGAACCATACCTCCATCTGTGATCTCCTTGATGACATATGGCCCCATTCAGTCCATCTAAAACTTTCCTAGAAACTTAGTTAACTTACTATCATATAATGAAATCAAATTGTTTACCTTGAACATGCATATCTTGATGTGTTGATCGTGCCATTCTTTTTCATGCTCTTTCTACACTTGCTAATGGAATCCAGCTAAGAATTTGTCTTCTTCAAGCTCCATTAGTTGTGCGAGCCACTCTTCCAAAGCTCTGCGATCTTCCATTCCTGTGAAAGATGTTATGCGTAGACTAGGCACGATATATTCCATATGCATCATAGTTTTTGTGCCATAGACCAATCAAAACGGCGTTTGACCTATTAGATTTTTGCAAGTAGTCTTGTACGCCCATAGTATTGTCAGTATGCACACATCCCAATAATTAAGCTGCACGTTGGAAATATTTTTCAGAGCATTCTCCAAGATATTATTAAAGGCCTCAACTGTCCCATTAGCCTGCAGATGATACAGTGTGCTCTTAACTTGGAACTCTTCAGTTAGCGTGTTGATTGTTTCATTGAGGAAGTGCGTATCGCGATCACTCACCAATACTTTTAGGCAATTTAGTCTAGTTAACACGTACTCAAATAAGAACTTTGTTGTTGTGGCCCTTGTACAATCCTTCACAGGTTGTGCCTTTGCCCATTTGGTCAGATACTCCATCACAGTGATGATATAGCTCGCACCAATTGTCTTGTCTGGGGGTTGGATTAGTCCTACAAAGATAATTTCCCATTTCTCAAATGGTTGTAATGATAGTTGAGGGTTCAGTGGAAGCTCATCCCTCCGCGATGGTCTACCCATTCGCTGACATGCATCACATGCCCTACAATTTTCTTTAGAATTTTTATGCAGTGTAGGCCACCACAACCCTGCATGCAAAATATTCTACGTTGTTACCTTTCCGGCATAATTTCCTCCTACAGCCCCTCCATGAGCTTCAACTATGATAATACTTCATGCAAAATCAAGTACATACCTTGGAAGTATCTCATCAGTGGCCATCTTATAAAAATGTCCAACAATGACCAAAAAATATATTGTACGGACCACTAGTTCCTTGTTCTGTTGATTGGTATACCCTTCTGGATCCATCCCCGTAATCGGAAAGTGGATAATATCTGGAAAATGGTTATCTGTTATGCGCACCATGAAGAGTTGTGTGTTGGGACCTTTTCTCCAAATTAGTAGGCTCCTCCCCTTTTTCAATTCGCGACAAGTGGTAAAGTCTTGCATTTAACCTTCCTAGCTTCACAATTACCTCCAACTCATATTCTTGAAATAAAAAGAGTCATCTGAATATTCTCCCCCCCCCCAACAGAGGCTTATTGACCAAGTATTTTAAGGTAGGATGATCTGTGTACATATTGAAATGTCTACCCAACAGATAGTGTCTAAACTTTTGGAGAGTGTACACTATAGCCAATCCTTCACTCTCTGTCATTGAGTAATTCTTCTCAACCTTTGATAATTTCCTGCTTGCAAAGGCTATAGGGTGATCCATCTCTCCTTCACTAGCTTGTGTCAGCACTGCTCCCAACACAATACACGAGGCATCAACGTGAACATGGAATTCCTTTTTCCATTTTGGGAAGACAAAGATTGGTGCAGTGACCATATTTTCCTTTAATATATCTAGGCTATGTTGATATTCTTTAGCCCAACAGAATGTAGCATCCTTCTTCAATAGCTTCTCCATAGGTGTGTTAATCTGAGCGTAAGCTTTGATGAACTTTCAATAATATCCAGTATGGCCCAGCATTGCACGTAGTTGTTTGACACTCCTCGGGGCCTCCAAATTGATGATTACCACAATATTGGTAGGGTGCACCATTGGTCCTTGCTTGCACACCACATGACCAAGAAAAATCCCAAAGGCAACGTAGAATAAACACTTCTTTAGGTTCATTGCAACTGATATCTTTGGGACATATCCAACACTAAGTGTAGACTCGCTACATGGCACTTTACTAACCCAAACACTGTCCAGTCATCAAAATACACCTCCAAAAACATGTGAATAAATTACTTGAACGTCACAATGACTATGTAAGAGAATATCACTCCCGCATTCTTGAGTCTGAATAACATTATTATATACTGGAAACAACCCCATTATGTTGTGAAGGTTGTTTTGCTCCTGTCTTCTAGCGTGATCTTAATCTGATGGTATCTACAGAACCCATCAGTGAATGAGTAGCTCTCCTACCCTCCAACATTATCTAGTACCTCATCTATAAATGGTGTCAGTAAAGGATCATTGATGCAGGCGTCGTTAAGCTTCCTCATATCTACGCTAATCGTATTTCTCCCTTTTGTTTATTTTCTTGGACCTCCATTAGGCTCACCCAATCAGATTCCTCCACAGGTTTGATAATGCCTACCTCAAGCAGTTTGTCCAACTCCAAGTGGACCTTTTCCTTGTATTTGGGATTAAGGTGGTATGGCCTCTGCTTAATAGGCTTCGCGTCTGGCTTCAAGGTAATTTTCATCACACCCAAGTCACCTATGATGCCTTTTAAATCTGAAAAGTTTGTAGGAAAAGGATCATGGTACTCATGGAGTAGCACAACAACTTTATCCACTGCGGCATCATCCCAGTAATCTCCGATCTTCGGAAATTTTGGTTCTACTTCAGTACCAATGTTCACTTACCTGGTTTCAGTGGCGCGGTGATGTTTGGATTTTTTATCTACATACCTTCGACCTCGCAGTGGCCTTTAGCCTCTAGGATATTAATACTTCTTGGATCTTCATCCTCACCCTCAGCAGTCACATTATAGCATTCCATCTCATGGCGTAGCTAGGTGCTCCAATCTGGTTGATCCAACTCCAAAGTATCCTGCGGAATTATGAAGATCACCACCTTAACCTCTTGTAGAGCTTCATCAATGCTTTTGAACTGATCTTCAAAATTGAAGGTCTTTAAGAAACCTTCCCTTAATATATCCCCCTTTAGTGCCATGGTGGAGCTTTGTTTCTAGGGACCAATTCATGGGGATTATATCCAAGGTATGACAGAATAAGTGCACCCACTTTGGCTGCGGCTTTGCTTTGTACACTTTAGTCCATCTTGACAGATGATCGCGCAGATCATTTATCCCATCATATTTCTTAGTTAATCATATCTTCGGATGAACAAATTGCAACCTCATCATCCTTTTGTAATCGTTCCATTCATAAAAGTTGTCTTTGTGCGTACCCCACCATCTTGCGGGCATAGCGTGCAATGCCAAATCTAGCACTTGAAAGTGATGATCCTCATATACTTCTTTTTAAAGGCATCAAAAAATTTATCTACATCAGTTAAACCATCTTAATAGGGTAAATTTCTTAACTCTGATGACACATAGTACAACGATTTAGTCATCATGTTACAACATAGTGTAGGTACTTCATGCAACTAATTCTGCTAATGTTCCAATTATTCATACAAATCTGATGTACATGAGCTTTCGTGGTCCCATGCAATCTGCCCATCAGCTGTTGGACTAATCCAATCTTGGTCTCATGCTGTAATTTTTTAGATTTGATCCAAATCATCATCACTTTCCTCATAGTCATGGACTGGTTCAGTATAATGTGGTCCTTCTACAGGGTCCAATGGTACTACAATGTGGAGCGATTTCCTTTCAAACAACATTGTCTGCTTTTTCATGTTGATGACTCCATTCATATCAATGGCCCAATTAATTCCAAGGAGCACTGGGTATGGATTGTTGTCATCAACAATTTCTATCACTTCAAAATTAGCCAGCGTGCTCGCACCTTCTATGTCTATGGTACCTCGATGTATTCACCCCATAGGGATAATGTTCTATTGGTTTGCCATCCTCAGTTGAATCAGAGACCATTGCAACATAGATCTCCCCATTCTCTTCTATGTCTATTTAGGAAAACCTTTCAC
Organism: Pinus taeda; assembly: GCA_000404065.3. NCBI lineage: Eukaryota > Viridiplantae > Streptophyta > Pinopsida > Pinales > Pinaceae > Pinus > Pinus taeda. The sequence continues at coordinate 69,670 of APFE030050542.1, forward strand.
ATCAGATTCAAGATAAAAAATAACCTGGTCCATCTCATCATCCCCTATCTGCGCAGTGACCCTCATCTTGCGCCCATTTATTGCCTTATGTTTTCCAATATTTATGACTACAGGTGTCCATTAGGAGTATTTTCCTTACCGACACACTTTTCTGTCAACTCCTGTAGCCCCTTCACAGCCTTTCTATCTCATAGAAGTTTCATGCAAGTCTACAAGAATGTGGTAAGTACAGATGGATCAACCTCTGTAGGCACGTTGGTCTCTGGTAGTTTTTCCTGACTTCCTGAGGTAGATGCCTCAGCGAAGCTTTTCTTCACTTACATAAATGTCTCCTTCAAACGTTCTAGATTGAATCCGACTTCTTTTTCTAGGGCCCTGTGGACCCACCCATTCTCTTCAGGTTATTTTCCCTTGTCATCCCCAGTCGCTACTCCACTTCTTAGCACTATATTCACGTTTGGATCCTCCATGCAGGGATCAGCCCTCATCATCTATAAGTTTTGTGTAGGATACTAAGGCTATGCCTTCTTCTCCTACATCTTGGCTATCAGCATAGGGCATCCTTCTATCGTATGGTCTAATTGAGTGCAATATTGACTTGATGAGCACATCTAATTCTGACACTCCCACACGTAGTGCCCTAGCATCCTGAAATTATAGAAAATAACCTGTCCATGATCTCCACCAGGTCCTCCTCCTCCTCAGCCTTGTTTGTACCCCTGATATCCTTCGCGCACTCCCACAGTGCCCTAATCCGAACAACAAGTTTATCCTTGCATTCGATAGGTAGGCGTTCTTTCCATCATCAATTTGTAGCTACAACAGTGGCGCTCATCATGTCCCATTCATTTGCAGAAATTACAGAATAGTTGTTGTGGTGTCTGCATAAAATTTTGCAGCAAATAACAATTATATGTTACGTGTTTTCTGGCCACCTAACAAATAGCACACCATAGTGTGGTTCCTGTACTTGGTCCTGCTGGAGCTTCCTGCCTTATGGGCATTGGTCCCTCCCTGTGATATAATTTGCAAAAACAAGGCAGTGATCTTTATCATGCCCTTGGATCTTACACTTGAGGCACAAAACTTCCTCACGCACCTCTGGCCTAGCCTCTTTTTCTTTTTTCAAACTCTACAATTCTAAGTAGAGGTTCTGGAACTACGAGTGAATTTGTTGAACTTCCAAAGATGCATCCTGAATAGGAGTTTCATGCAATCTCATCACTATTTCCAAGGCTTCCACCTGAGTTTCTATCTTTTGCTGTGATAAAGTGATCCTCAGGTGGGGTAGGAGCAAGGCTATAAGCCACTCGCGGTGCTGACTGTCTGTGAGGTGCATATTAGCTTCGCAGATCACACACTTCAATCTTTGATCTAACTCCCAGGGTGTTTCACTAGCCCTCATCATGATTTCCTTGAATTCAACTATTGAGTACAAGTTATACTAAGGCTTACTAAATTCATTATTCAAAGTGGCCTTAGTGTCTGCTAATGATGCCAAAGGGTTATCAGTGTAGTACTTGACATACCATGTCAACGCGCGATCCTGCAGAGTGATAACCAACTGCACCTTCTTCATATGATCATCTGTAACTTGTTTCATTGTCCACACAACCTCCACAATAGACCGAAATTTATCCACATCCTCACTCCCTATACCCTTGAAAACTTGTTGTGATGCAAGAAAGTGTTCCCTCTGCGGACAGAGGAAACCCCTCTAGCCCTAGTGTGGGTCTAGTCACAAACAAGGACAGATCAACAATATCTTTCCTTAAACAATTAAAGTTGGAGGCTTACCTCAACCAGTAGTCGATGGAGTTCCATTGTGCTGCTCCAGCTTTCACTTCCTTCTCCTCAATGAGTGATCAACCTAAACAAATCAAAGGAAATACAACAAAGCACGTAACCGGATACAACAATGATCCATTTACTCACAAAGTCAAGAAGTCATGAGCTATCAAGTACATTACATACAAGACATATAAAAACATCATTGATTGCATTAATAATGAAATAAGAGTAATCTTATAACCAAAGTCTCGATGTCACAAGCCTTCTTAGAAGGGTCTAGCCAGCATGTTCTTCAAGCATTCACTCTTTGAAGATGGATCTCCCAACATACAAGAGCTCTCTCACTCATAACCTTTACACAAGATTAAGGGAACTTCACAACCTTCCACAAGCTATCAACAATCCCACACTTGTCACACTCACACCAGCTATCCAACAAACTCACAAAACACTAACAGCACTGCTCAACTAGCCAACTATCTGGAACTAGCAATGCATATCAATGGTGAGAGTTTAAATAGAAAAAGGAGTCTCCATGAAAGGTGGAAAAGAGAGCTTATCATCAAGGAAGGTAGCATAATTGATAGAACTACCACACCAGGGAAGGAAGGGCAACATAAGCTAGGCCAACAACCAGGTCTGGAGTCATCTGGAAGGCTGACTATTGGAACAAACTCACCCAATCTGGATCATCGCGGGCACATAACTGGGGTTTAGCGCTGACATCGCTAGAGATCAGTACCTCTAGTTAGATCATCGCTGAAGGAAACACATAGCCCCCGCGCTGGTACATAAAATCGGGCCATCGCCGGAATCAGATGTACTTGCGCACTGGCAGCACGAATGGACTGTTCATGAGCGCCTTTCAGCGTGTTTATCAAGCCCATAGCCGCGATGAGGCAAATAACTTAGGAAAAGTGGGTCAATTGGTAGCATAGGAGAGCATTTGTCTATCATAAGCATGTTTGACTTGGACACATGACATAGTGGAAAGACCGGGAGTGAAGATGGTGACAAATTACTGTGTAACAGATGCCCCCTAAAGTATGAAGCTCGAGAGAGTGGGAGGGGTGAAATGCTTTACAAAACTGACTGAGCGGGAACACCAGCTGGAAGGACCTGTACGCAAGTTGAACTGATATCTCTGAAGCACATGTAGTCTAGGCATGGGCGCATCCATCAAAAAGACATATGAAATAGGTTTGTGGTATGGATGCAGCCATCCAGCTAATGAGACCATGATAATGACAAAGGCGTGGTCGCAACCACCCATAAAGACTCAGGTATGGTTGCAGCCACCCATCAATGAGTCATGTAATCACGAACCAATCCATGCAGCCCGAACATGTGTGATCTGAGTTCGAGGTCTTGAACCCAACCATTCATAGTACAAATTCTAACATGCAAATAGATGTGCTGACGTTGAGCATGATAGAAAGTTTCTCGATTACCGGTCAATGATGGAAACCATTAACAAGCGTGACATAAACCACCTATAATGCTAATGGTTCTCAAGGTATGAGCTTGCACAATCCACGGAGTGTGAAAAAGGAGCTAAAGTTGAACACTCATGGAATCACCCAATCGATGACTAATGATGAAAGAACCGTCAGGTGTGAAGAAATTGCCATTGAGGCATGCAAGCTCTAAGGTACCAAAGGGAATCTCTAGATCAATCTCCTGGATGATGAGCTGACTTCGAGAGGAGACGACCTGTCACAGGAGGGCCATAATGTTTCCCCCATCAACAACATGAGACGAGGAACAAGTAGTAGATGGTGAAACAGAGTCTCAGAGAGGGAGACAGAGGTGTAAACTGCAGAAGGATTATACTCTTGAACATGTCGGCGACACGACTCTGGAGGGTGGCAGCATTCAGGTACTAGAGGATCATAGGCTTGATGGAGACAACATGGATCAAATGGAATGAGGCTAAATGACAACCCAAACCCGCGGAAGGCCAAATGACGATGTATCGACGTCCTAACCTAACAAGAAGCAGAAGTGTCGATGTTCAAGAGTGACTAGCTACCATAGACAATCAACAACGTTTTCCAAATTTTTCCCCACCATTGCTGGCGAGCACCCCAATTATTTTTGAAAACAAGCTTGAAGGGGATAACATATGCTTGTGATACAAGTTCGACCTTCGGTCAAATCCAACCTAGTAATAGTTTAATGATCCCTAGGGAGGAGAAACTCGAGTCTCGTCATGGTGATGAGTCCAATGTTGTCAGGGTTTAACGAGTTCTACATAGGTAAAACTCGGAGCCTTTTTCATGTTTAGGGAGTTTGTAAAAGACACAAAAAATAAAACTCAAGGGGGGTCCTTTTTCGTAGATTTGTGTCTCTCGAGCCCAAAAAAGTATAAAACGATACTCGAAAGAACTGCCCGACCATTACGATCGAGGAGTACTTTTCATGATTAGTGACTTCCACCCAAAAAAGTAGAAAAGCAACCGAAATCACATCCTTTTGTAACCAATAATGAGCTTGAAACGACAAAGGTTCGACAATCTTTTTTTTTTTAGACGGTCGGAAAAGAGCTTAAAAGCGACTGCCTCTTATTTATTTTTAACGAGTCAAGAGGAACAACTCGGCTATCTTTCCATTTTTCAAGTCGGAAAAGAGCTTAAAGATGACTTCATGGATCAAGTGTACACGAGACTCCACTACCTGTAGCTGTACGCAAAACATGTCACACGTAAACCCATTCGATATAAAATGAACAATATACTTAAAAACATAGTTAAAAAACCAAATTTAACTTAACCATGTGATAAAAAATGAGAAAAAACTCACATTTATAAAATATAATTTTTTAATTCCCAAAAATTACTATAAAAAGGGGTTAATCCATCCATTTTTACCATTGTTACTGTTCATTCCACTGTGGAGCATTTTTGAGCACCGAAGTTGGCGAGCTAATTTCGGCCCCATTCATCCATCGTTCATCCCGAAACTCCGTCCGAGTAGATAAAATTCATCCTGTGCTTCAATTCAATACATTTTTTATGCATTTGGATCGTTAAATGTGTTAGTTTAGGCGGATTTTTGGACTAGGTTCCGCTGCTCGGTCATCGCGGGTATACCCCTCGGGTCCGCGATAACCGAAAAAATTCATGCATAATGCACTCCGATCATCGTGGAAAAGTGATGTACTTCCACGATGATCGCGAAAGCACAAAACTAGCGACCTCGTGTCATCGTGTCTGTTTTGAAAACAAACATGATGACATCGCGAAATTATGTTTTCAGACAAATTACGCTTTGAATTTTGCAAAAGAACTGCTAATTCATGTTTTTCATCATGCAACCTATAATGGCATTTATCTGGCAAGAACGAACGCATGATGGCAATGATATTCAAGCTTTTTCCAATGTGGGGTGCTGAAAGGTGTTATGAGCATGCGGATTGCTCAAATTATTCCTCACTCCACACCTTTGGTCACAACCTGATTTGCTGGAGCTACTGATCCGGGCCTCGAATCCCATAGATGGGAAATTCATCATCTGAGGCTGGGATATCGAGTTTGATGCTACAGACATATATTTTGTGACTGGGTTGTCCCATCGTGGCAAGAGGCCCATTCTAGAGGGGCAGCGATCTGGGGGTGATTCTCTGGAGACGTTGATGGCTCAAGTGTGCCCAGGGGCACGCAAAACCAAAATAGGGAAGGTGGCAATCTCGACAGTGGAGGACATAGTCCTTCATGCTATGTTATTCATGGTGACACGGGCAACGGGCTCCCAGGCCCAACACGAGGCTTCGAAGACCCATCTCCAGTTGGCTCTCGAATGTCTCAATCCAACCATGTTTAATTGGGTAGACACAGTGACGGTGAATATAAAGAGGCAACTTACCAGTTGCCGATAAGGGGAGATGAAACAGTTTGGTTATGGGTCCATCTTAGCCCCGATCATGTTGGAGCGGGCGCTGGCATTGTAGTTGCAGGACATGGATTTGGATTTTCCCAGACCATGTGAGACCAGGGCTACACGATGGGAACACGTCATGCCACGAGGAGGTGGGAGATAACCAGTGTCGTGGGGGACACTGTTTCGAGAGTGGCTGGAGTGCCAAGTGATCTTCGTCGAGGATTGGCCATATGCTGGCATGGACTTCCGCAGAGATCCTGACATGCAGCTGCCCACTGGAGAGCAGTGGGATGATGGTGGTAAGACACTTGATCACATATTTTTGCATTTTTATTTTTTATGATGTTTTTAGATTTTCTCATGTATATGCCCTAATAACAAACGCTACGGAATTGTAGATGTGGGACCAGTGAGACCCGTTGGGTTGGCTCCTGAGGCACGGAGGAATGCACAGGGCATCGGAGCAATGGCCTTGGCTCCCCCGAAGGATGACGAGATGGGGATACTGGCTCGAAACCTTAAGGGTCTGATGACGGGGATCCTTGATTACATGGGGGTCGAGGAGGTCCCCGTAGCATTGCAGATCCACACAGTAGGAGTGAAACCCAGAGTGCACCGCCTGCTGAGGCGAGTGGCACAAGCGGCGGTGTGCTATAGGGAACATAACTCATCACAGTAGATGCCTAGCTTTATTTCTTGTTGATGATTTTTTGAGAGACATGTGTCTCGGACGTATGGAGAACACAAACTCTATTTTGACATATACACTTATTTTTTGAGCGACTCGGTGTGCCACCCGAGATATATATATATATATATATATATATATTATATATATATAATTATATATATATATATATCCCTATGGTGCTTTGTTGTGTTTTACATGCTTCTTATATGCTGTTTTAATTACATGTTACATAAATGTTTGTCTAATACATGGTTTGTCAATGCATTAATTAAAGTGTTTAACCTTCGTGGAATGTGTTCATATGTGATGAAATAAAAATTCCTTTCCAACTATTTAACACATAAATACAACTTTAAAATCTGATGGTCTCTGATGGAATATCGCCCATTGAGCTGGTGGACAACAAGATGAGAATCCAGGTTCACAACCAATGTACGAATACCGAGATTAATCGCCTCGGCCAATAACTCAATAGCAACACTATACTTAGTGACATTGTTTGTGGCACTACCTAAACAAACACCTTGAAGGTCTACCAGTTCACCATGAGGATCGTAGATCACCCATGTCGCAGAAGACAGGTTGCGGGTACTGCGGTAGGCACCATCAACGAAACCAATGTAGGGTGCACCAAACATCTGCACAAGAAGAAAAAAGACACAATAAGCGGCAATCACAAGGTGAAGATCAGGTATGGGTTCATTTTTACACAAGCTTGAACCATGGAGAACTCTGCTTGGATTCCGTTTCATGTTTACACAAGCTTGAAACGAAAAACTATGCTTGTTATAAGTTCGCATGCCCCTAGCATAATGACGCAAATCGAGGTACATGCCCCCCAAGCTTCATTGCATTCAATGAGGTGAATTGAATGAAGGTTTACATTCAAGATCTTGGAAATACTCGACTTGGATTTTACGTGATCTTAATCAAAGACTCGATTTGGAAAGGGAGTTGTGTCATTTTTCAACGAGGTTGACCCAAGAACAAACTATCCTTGGGACTCCGTGTTTCATTTTTTAACGAGAGTGACACAAGACAAGGAACTGTGCTCGTGCACCTTGTTTCGTTTTTTACTGAGGTCGACACAAGACGAGAACTATCCTCGGGACTCCTTGTTTCGTTTTATAACGAGCTTGACACAAGACAAGGAACTATGCTCGAGACACTCGGGTTCATGGGCCTTATGAGAACATGGCACCCAAGAGGTCTTTGCGGGATGGAAGCACCACACCCTGGGAGGAATACAAGTTATGAGGCATTAATGATAGATTAGGTTCCAATGCCCCCAGTACGTGATGTATGAGACCATCTGCACGATCATCAGTAGAGGCAGAGACAGAATGGGTAGCCACATAATTGACCTATGGCAAAGAAAGTACTACTTGCGAGCAAGAACTGAGAGGGGATGACAGTTGTGCAGGAGGCACCGGGGGACTAAAGAATGATAATTGATCTATGGTCACCATTCTTCCGTCATGAGGAAAACAAGCCACACGGAAAAGTGAAGATACGAGGGCCCCCATGGCATAAACATAGTCACAGCCAAGGAGGAGACTGAAATTCGCACCTTGGACAACCATGACGTCTATATAGATGGTTTTTCCCCCAAAGTAACAGGAAATTTTTTGAGAATCCCTACAGGTTGACAGGGTTCTTCGTCAAATGCCAACAGATTTTGTGTGACCAGCATGAGCTGTGGGGAACCCAAAGCTTGCCAAGTAGAGGAAGGCATAAGACTGACAAACACACCCTCATCCAGGACAGTGCCAGGTACTGCCTTATCGTAGGCGTGTACGGTAATCTAGAAAGGCACATAGGATGGAAGGCAGAAAGTAGTCAAGTGATTCCAGTCGAAGGAAACGACCAAACTACTTGGTGTGGAATCGTATGATTGCCCCCATGCGCTACAGGAACCAAAGAAGGACTCTCTAGATCAGCTGGGATGGGAGAGTCATTTGTGGACTTTGGAGAATCTGAGCATAACACTCTTCCGAAATAGAGTGATCAACAGGTGGTGAACCCAAGTTGACACTCTTTCCGACCAATGGTTGGTCTGGAACATGCTTAGCACAACCAGGCTCAGAAGGAGGAAGACAGATAAGAGAAGAATCTAATTCAATCTCTTTGGCAATGGAGGGAGGGTCTGAAGAGAGCTTCTAATAACCAACGGGAAGTTGGGGTGAGGAAGCTGTAAGACTTTCCAAAACAGTGGAAGCTTTATCCATGAGTGGACAAAGGTGAAGGGGATGGTTGCCTTCACATAGCCTACAGGGTAACCAAATCTTCCCTTTCTTCTTACCAGTTGATAGGGTGGTATCGTCATGAGCATCAGAGGATGATGAGGGACGAGCTGGATCACGAGACCATACTTCTAAGATCCTAGGAATACCAGGACAATCACGAAGAAGATGGTCACCCTTGCACAATTTACAAGGAAACTTAACTTTCTGCGGAGGAGCAGAAGGTGTTTCATCCTGAGATGTACTCGAAGCAGTAGATGCACAAGTGGCCTCACGTTTATAGGACTTCTTCTTCTTCTTCATCATCTTCTTCTTCTTCTTAGTCTCTTGGTTACTAGATGTGAAACTTTCACTAGGCGAAGGAGGAGAGGAGAAGGAAGAAACAGGGGAAGAAGGCATAGGCTCAACCTTGGAATCATGGTGTCGTGGTTCGGACGAAGGAGACGGTGGAACAGGAGTCATGACACTCGGGACCAACGAGGTTGAAAATAACCATACGGGCAAACCGATGGTTAGCCCAGGCAAAGACAATGTTGCCATATACAGAGCACTGACATTTCCAAATGAAGGAAACGAACCAAGATTTTCATCTGGGGGAAGACCTTGGCTGGTGGACTTGGGGAATGTTTCCATCGAGAACGAGCTTGAAAAACAATTTTATCACAACTAAGAACTCAAACTATTACCAGGAATATTTCGTAGGCAATAAATTTTATGACACAGGAACAAAACTTGACCTTTTCATGTTTCAAGAGTCGAGAAAAGGATGAAAATGTGACTCTATCTCTTTTAAGGTTTAATGAGCCTGAAAGGAAAAGTGCTTAGATGGACCTTTTCTTTTAAGGAGTCTAAAAAGGAACGAAAGTGACTACTCTGGAGAACTAGGCAAAAGGTTTACCAGACAAAAGGTTTACCAGACAACCCGTAAAACTGCATATACACCTTGGCAGTCATATGCAAACCAAGGACTTTCCGTACGGCAGTCAATCTTCCCGAATGCTGTGTTCGGTGCATTATGGTTTGTAAGGCAGCAGACACAGCTTCCTGAGGATAAAGGATGGTAACCTAGTGGGGTCTCCCAACATATACTCAATGGTACATGGGAGCACAATTCCGTACTAGACCACTATTGAGTCACAGAAAGAGGAATCACCCAACCTTGAGTGGAAACAAAAGTGACTAGGTTTAATGACGTTGGAGCACGTCTCTAGCCTAGACCTCTAAATAGTGTGCGTTATCTTCCAATGCATTGTTAAATTTATTCCGTTTGTTTTAAGGTTGATCTTGAATTATGTTTCTGTTTTCAGGCCCTCTCGTATGTATATAATAAATCCTAGGATGCAGCTAGAATGAATGAAAAATCCTTTTTATTCAATGAACACCTACGTACGGGAGGGTAGAGAGATCATTCCCAAACCAAGAAAACCAAGACAACAAAGGCAGTCACTCAATGCATACAGACATCAATTCCTAAAGTGCACAGATACTGCTAATGAGAGATCTTACCATTCGCTTTCCAATATGCAAACTTGAAATGCAAATTCACTTTCACTTTCGTGCACTAAATGAATGCAATATTTTTTATTTTGGTGTCTTTTTTGTTTTGAATTCAAATAAGCAAACAAGCAAGTGTGAAAGAACTGGTTGATCCAAACAATTGTGATCTATGCTTGGTAGTGAAGAAATTGAATCAACATAAAAGACTAGTTCAATAACTGTCACTAAAAATCAACCAGCAAGAAAACAACCATCGAAAGAGCCTCAAGCAACTTGTGGATGAACCTTGAACAAACAAGTAACCCAAGCAAACGGTTTCCTGATGAAACTTCTAAAGGGCTAGGTCACATAGTCAAAAAAGCAAGATTCATTCAACAAATCTCACAAGAGAGTGCCTTAACAATGAACAGTGAAAAGCAAATGATCAAGCAAGTGAGAAAAGGAAGGGACCAGTAGGACTGATGGACTCAGGAGGCAGAATTGAGAAAATCAATTCTACAACAATCAGCGCGGGTAATACACAAGCAGCAAGCGTTGATAAAGCACCAACCGCGGCAACAAAGCGATGTCAGCACGGAAGTACACGACTTTCCCGCGATGGTATGATTTTTAGAACCATCGCGACTGTGAGGCGTAATTACGCGATGCAAAAGGTATTACAAAAGGGTGAGCGTGATGACAGCGTGACTGTTAAAATTAAATCCGTGATAATGTTCAAAACAATGACAGGCAAACCAAAACTCCCAAATAAAAAACAACCAATCCTTCAACCAAATAGGGATATTTCCCAGGTCAACCCAGGAAACCCAGAGGACTAATAACTAATCCCCAAAACTTCAAAAGAGACCAAATCAAAAAATCAAGACAAGAGCAAACAAAGAAAAACAAAGGCCAAAACAGGATCTCCAGTGGAGTCGCCAATTTGTGATGTAGGAAATTGTTGCCTCTGCGGACAAAGACAACCCCTCTAGCCCTAGAGTGGGTCTAGTCACAAACAAGGACAAATCAACAATAGCTTTCCTTAAACAGTTAAAGTTGGAGGCCTACCTCAACTGGTGGTCGATGGAGTTCCGTTGCACTGCTCCAGCTTTCGCTTCCTTCTCCTCAATGAGTGATACCCCTTAAACAAAGCAAAAGAAATACAACAAAGCACATAACCGGATACAACAATGAACCATTTACTCACAAAGTCAAGAATTCATGAGCTATCAAGTACATTACATACAAGACATAAGAAAACATCATTGATTGCATTAATAATGAAATAAGAGTAAGCTTACAACCAAAGTCTTGACGTCACAAGCCTTCTCAGAAGGGTCTAGCCAGCATGTTCTTCAAGCATTCACTCTTTGAATATGGATCTCCCAACATACAAGAGCTCTCTCACTCATAACCTTTACACAAGATTAAGGGCACTTCACAACCTTCCACAAGCTATCAACAATCCCACACTTGTCATACTCACACCAGCTATCCAACAAACTCACAAAACACTAACAAAACTGCTCAACTAGCCAACTATCCGGAACTAGCAATAGATGTCAATGGTGAGAGTTTAAATAGGAGAAGGAGTCTCCATGAAAGGTGGAAGAGAGAGCTTATCATCAAGGAAGGTAGCACAATTGATAGAATTGCCACACCAGGGAAGGGAGGGCGACGTAAACTTGGCCAACAACCAGGTCTGGAGTCATCTGGAAGGCCGATTGTTGGAACAAATTCATCCAATCTAGATCATCGCAGGCAGATAACTGGGGTTTAGCGCTGACATCGCTAGCGATCAGTACCACTAGTCAGATCATCACTGAAGGAAACACATAGCCCCCGCGCTGGTGCATAAAATCGGGCCATCGCAAGAATCAGATGTACTTTCGCACTGGTAGCGCAAATGGACTGTTCATGAGTGCCTTTCAGCGTGTTTATTAAGCCCATAGCGGCTATGAGGCAGATAACTTAGGAAAAGTGGATCAATTGGCAGCATAGGAGAGAATTTGTCTGTCATAGGCATGTTTGACTTGGACACATGACATAGTGGAAAGACCGGGAGTGAAGGCGGTGAAAAATTATTGTGTAACACTTGCAATTTTATCGTATTCGACATTTTGAATAGTGGAAATCGTGGTGGTTGTGTGGGCGAAGTTGTCTGTTGTGGAGGTGAAGGTGGAGGCAGAGTGGATGGATCATGAGTTCGCGGAAAACCCTGTCTTATCAGTTTTACAACGCTGCATGATGAAGCCTGTACCATTCCTTCGTTGTCACTCGAAGGAGGCCCAATCAATGGGCTATATTCAGGACCTGTTTTCCCTCGATCTCTGAAAAGCTTTCCACTTCACGTAGCTCCAAAAATCAAGGCAATGGAATAACCTGTTTTTCACATAACAACCTCTTAATCCAGGTATTCAAAGATCTGAGATACTTACTCTTTTTCACTACAGCTGACAGAGGTATCAACCACGAATTCTATCACAAATACCCCTATGACTCAATCAAGCTAGTGATCAACAATGCACGTGATCTTATCTTTAGAAGCTTCCAACCTCCACACTAGCTCTGAAGCCCACACTATTGGACCGTCAAGTCTCCACCTTCCTTGGTCCTCTGCCAATTTATCTATCTGCTCATATAACTTGATTAGGAAGGTGCTGAAGAAAATTTCATGTATTTCTATGTACAAATATATGTCCAACCACTATTCATTTGACATGCATGGATTCTTGTTTTCTTGCGCCACAAATTCATGGATATTTCTATCCACCCACTTCTCAATTTCCTTTTTAGTCAGATTCCAGTGATGCGACATCACACATACCCTTATGGAGATCTCGGTCTCTACAATGGAACCATTTGTTGGCTTTGTGGGTCCTGACCTAAGTTTAGAGTTAGTTGTGCCAAAAAAAACCCTACACTATTGGCCCTTTTGGCATCAACCAGCATAGCGCGGAATGAAGTCTCACCGGAAGCAGTATGGGGGGATGCTGGAACCATGTTTCTGCATCTAGAGATGAGTGTCATGTCGTTTTATGTCTTAGATCTGCCTTCGCATAGATCTCTAAGCCCTTAGGGCTTAACACTATAGTTTCCTTCAAATCACCTTTAGACCTTCGCAAAGGTCTACAATCGGCTTCTGCGGACCTTTAACATATAAGTTATCTAATTATGTGTATCATAGACTAGCCTTAGACTGGAATCCACACAGATTTTCTTAAGTGCTTAATAAACTTAACATAAAGTATTATAACCTTCACATAAATACTTAACATGCATTGCATCAATTAATAAGACTTATCCAACATATTCACACATTAATACAACATTATTTCATAAGAAATCATCTCATCACAACATATATTGCAAACATAAATAGCAGAAGAAAACAGATAAAACATGAGTCTGTCCATCAGTCTTCTTTATTGATCTTCAGTGTAAGGTTACAGATTCAAAACTTCCCTGTGCACTCAACTGCAAGGGTCCGCACACTTAGCTACGGACTGTACTCTAGGCCTACACACACTCAACTACACAACCTTTTCCCCCTCTAAGACTTACTTCTATGTGCTAGCTCTCTAAGACTCCATTTGTCGTACCCATAGACAATTCATAGATCTGCCTTGACTCTTTAAGACACACCTATCTATACAATCCCATGGTCCGCGGACGAAGGGTATATCTCAACACTGACTCAATCTTTTACATAAATGAGGCAAAACCCCTTTTTGAATCATATTGACCTATGCACTCCACACCTACAATTCGCGGAGACTTTACATCTTTTTGTCAAAGATTACATCAAAATTTGGGTTTTTAACCCAAAACTGTCCCAGGGTACTCCATTCCAACAACTCTCTCATGAGATGAGTTGTCATGGTGAAATCTTCTGATTTTCATGAGTGTATATATATATATATAAAACAAGTTTTAATACTATGCTACTAAAAAAAGGTGTGTAATTCAATTAATGCTCAATATCATATACATATAAATTCTGTATTTATTATGCATTAAGAGGGTCAAGTCCCTCATAGTGAAAATTTTCCTTTAAATAGAAATATCACAAAGGTTTGTATGTCCAGGAATTTCAACCCCATGGTGTTATTACATGAAAATGAAATGGCACTAATATTGAATATCTAGCTCGATTTCATCTCATTATGGTCTCATGGTCTCGTTTTGTGTTAATTTTCTAATTTTACATGGTATAGGATATGCCTAACCACCAACCAAACTCAAAGACATAAGTTAGAAATTAATTGTCACTGTAGATTGTTCCTAATATACATCTGTTGCAGAAAACGTGCCACCACCATGAAATTTTAGAAAGTGTGTTAATTGGGGAGATAGATCAAATACAAATTTATCCAAGGAAACCAAATGACATTGATTGCAAGTGAGCCATCATTTCAGGGACTATATATATATATATATATATATATGAAAGAGATATCATATGGAAAGTATCCTACTATTTGTTATGAACCAATGAATTGATAAGGTTCAATACTTAGAATCCAATTTGGAAATTGATCAAGGTTAAGTCAGGTAAAGCAATGCACATTTAAGATTGAATCAGACAAATGAATTTGAGAGGATTTTATATGTAAATGAGTGACTCATAGTCCAATCACTTAACCAACATAAATCCTTTGCAAAAGTCTCTTATAAATTATGTTCTTTGGTATAGAAAAGCACTAGACCTGTGTCATTTCCCATGTCTAATGATTTCTATCTATGCAACCTCAAATTCGATTTCTTGGCTACCTCCTTCACTTTCGCAACTTAAAAAAAAAAATCCAAATGTATATGCAATGGGAAATCAACTGTAATTGTCTACATGCCAATCAATGCTAGGCATCTAGAAACAGAATCCCATGGTGAATTGAACTCTGATAAACATAATCCCATGGTGAAAAGTCTTCACGGACAAAAATAATTCACAGAGCGTCCCACTTTGGTGACTCTTGCTTACATATTGTTGAGTATTTTATAAATTGATGTTCAAATGGGCGAAAATTCACTCCCCTTAAACTGTAAATTCATTTGGAAATATTTTTAAATTCGTAAAAAATTAATCCAAAATTTGAAGTCAAACATCTTATAAATTTAACGACTTCAGGAAGAAATTTATCTACATATGGAAATACATGCAATTTGCATGGTTCTTTTCGTAGCTGGGAGGCCTGATTACGATTTTCAGCAGTAATATGTGATTACGATTTATTATAGAAAATTAATTAGTAATTTAATTACAATCTATATTTTAGAGATATTAAAGGCTACATACTCCATTCATTTATTATAGAAAATTAATTAGTAATTTAATACAATCTATATTTTAGAAATATTTTAATATCTGAACAAAATGCAACGGATTTCTCCATAATTTGCAAGGGTTTTCTTACTCTAGAAATGAAATGATATCAGTAGGAAATTATTCTTGAAATAATTAGAATTGAACTTTTTAAGGTTGGAGACGAGGGATTTGTATGGGATTTCAATCTAGAGATCAAAGTTAAGCATACCGAAAACAAAATTCTCACCCTTGAATAGTAATTATTGTCTTTTCTAGAATAATTTTGTATCTTGATGAGTTTTGTAGTTGTTGGGCCAACGTTTTCAAGGATGATTTCATAGGAATGGAGATGCCTGATGCTCTATGTTTTCATACTACTAATTGCCCCCCTCGATGATGCAATCGCTAGGCTCCATGTAGTCTGTGGAGACTCTCGTCCACCGGTGCCCCGACCTTGAAAAGCATGATCACTAACCTTGACTTATTGATTTCCCTGTGCCTTTTTAGGCTTCTATAAGTTAATATGTCTCTCCTCTTAAAAGGAAGGAAGACAGGAAGTGGAAATAAAGGAATCAACTCAAACTTCAGGCAATTTAGGCGGTTGACAGTTCAGGCAGTTGATAATTCATGTAGGAGTCAGTGGAGGAATCCAATGGGTGAAAATCTTTCAATTGTCTAACAATTGATCAAACAATGGCCAACGATGCAGAGTGGTAGCCTAAGGGATTTCTTCCCAAATAGAACGCCTTATGGCGTAATGAAAACTAACCAAAATATGTATATTCATTTTTGTTTTCTTATTATAATAGACATTGCCTTTTATGTAGAAAATATTTCATTTTTATTTCAAAATGACACCTATCAACTTGAGGCTGAGCACTGAAGGAATTATTCCTCTCTCATATTGAATTGTTTAATGGGGCTCTTGGCACAATAATATAACTTTCAATTATACACTAATTAAACGAAACTAAGTAAAATAAATTTTACTAAACTCTAATCTTAAAATAATTATCTGAGGCATGGTTGGTTTATGAAGGTATCTACTCCATCTAGGTTTTCGAAGCTGGATTACCTGTATTGGTGTGGTCGGGATGGAAGGGGTCTGTTAGAGTCAGTGTTTTCATACTTCCATCAATGATAAAAAAATCCTCTTTTCATATCATATTAGTGCCCCACTCAGAAATTTGTTTCATTCCACCTAGGTCCTCATTCAAAAATTTACTCACTGATGGTAGCCCTAGTCAAAAACCTCACTCTCCCTCCAAAATCTATACTTGTTGGCCCACCTTCATGTCTTATTGTGCATACATCAATTATGAATGTTTATTTCACGATGTATCTATGTCAGTCAAGTCACCATGAAGTTTGCTCACTCAAGGTTTTCATTAGGTCTCTAGGTTTCATTTTTTCGAGGTCCAATAAACACCATTTCACTGCATAAGGCCAACAAAAGTATGAGAGTGAACACCAATAATATCCCTTTTTCATTTAAAGAGGATTTACAAACATGTAACTATGGTTTCCAAAGTTGTAATTTTGATTTCAAGTATGAATTTCATACCAGATTGTAATTTTATTCCAAAAAATAGAGATGTAATTTTAGTTTTCACTATGTAATTTTATATCTTTCAAATGTAATAAGCACATGATTTCCAAGCTGCTAATTTAGATTTCCAAAATTCCAAAGGACCAAAAATTCAAAGGTCAATGTGTTCTCAATATATATCATGTCCTCAATTTGTCAAAGAAAAATTCAAGTGTAAAGATATAGTTTCCAAGAGTAAGGTGAACGACACAAGGAAGAATGTGGGTCCCATGATTAATTTTGAAAATTTAAACAAGGTATAAAGACCATCAAAGAACAAGGGAAGGCTCATTTGCACTCTTATCCATCAATATGTCACTCACCTACACTCCATCTACCTCCCTTGACCTTTTTCCATGCCCATTCCTCTCATTTCCCTCTCCTAGGGTTTTGAAGGCATTTTCTTGGTTTCATGACCTCCATGGTTAAATCATCAACAAAAATTGTATCCTAGTGCTCTTATGCCTTCCCCTATCCTTAATACACCTTCCTAAACACTTCGTGTCATCTTTCAAAATCATCATTGTTCTAGAAAGTTGTTGAAGCCTCAAAAATCGTTGCTTACAACATGGGGGAAAACCACCCAGTCTGGACCTTGCTTGGCGACTCCTTTTCGTTTGGTGTAGTGGCTCCAACTGAGGATAATGGGACTAGTTTTCCAATATAATTTATGATAGTGCTGATGGGGGGATATATGATAGTTCATAGGAATGTTTAAGCTAAAATTAATCTCATCTAAACTAATAATCACATGCATATATCCTAATTTAAACACTATCTAGATATGACTATACTAGGAATAAAATTGAAACATGTGATCTGCAATAATGTCCTAAATAAATTGGTCATAAAGATCATTCAACTGCAATAAGAAGTGAAATCGTTTTCACAATAATTGTTTTAGATAAATAGCTAGCCAAAATGATTGTGAATGATATATCGCATAAGAAATTATTCATATATTTAGCATAAAATTTAGGCCAACACCATACAAAAGTGCAATAATGCTAACCAAGCTTTAAACTTTCATACATAAACAATTTAAAGAAAAAATATTTCTTAATCCATAAATAAAACAAAATCACAAGATAAAAATACCATTTGTAATAAGTTTTGCTGATGTGTTTAAGCAATATCGACCTACTTCTAATCAATCCAACACCATCTAAGAGTGCAAAAGTGCAATTTCAGTAGAATATGCTAGATAAGATGAAAATAAATCATGTTCCATTAATTTCACCATAACTTCCTCAAAGGGACAGAGGTGCATGTTTTGAAGATTGTTTCTGATAAAAATTTTGGAACCCTCTCTAAATGCATGAGATGGGTTTAAGTAATAAATTATAAATTCTAAGAATAGATTATTATAAAAATAGTTGAGGAGGTTTAAACGACCTTCCTCAAATTATGAAAAACAAAACAAAAATAGAAATAAAACATGGTGACTAGCTACTTTGCGTTTTATCTTTGAGAATGCAGATATCCATCATTAGTTTGAGTTGTGTTGGTTGACCGATTGTAGATTTAAATTGCCCTTTGAACATGGAATCCGTCCGTGTTGGCACCGTTTTTTGTGAGGAAGAGGTTAGGTGTCACAAGGTCATCCACTGGCTATAAGGTTTAAGTAAATATTGCAAGTATGCTTCCCAGTTTAACCTGGTCATTTTCCTAATTGCTTCCCCTTTTTCCTCTATTGCCTGCCTCCATTGTTGTTCGAGCTGTTTGAAATTTAGAAGAAAACCTGGTATAGACTCTGCCACCAGGTTTCTGTTGTGTAAATTTTCATTGATGTTTTCAATAACACTATGTGTTGTTGCTGCTACGACCGTTATTGCCTTTTCTTCTTGTCTAAGCCGAGAATCCCAATCTACAAATATAGTTTGTTTATGTGACTCCTCCAGTATATGTAAATCGGCCTTCCTCCCATCCTCTGAATTTTTCCAATTGATGAAGTCAGAAACTCTTTTCAAGACTTCATCATATTCGAGTCTCATGTCAACGACTTGACTCGTTAACTTTTCACTAGTCTCACAATAAGGACTCAACTGTGAGACCTTCTAGCATAGAATTTCTTTTTGGTGCATTAGCTGGGAGTTAAGGCTAAGCGCTTCAATTATAAACTGATCAATATTTGGAATTTCCTTATACTTATCTGTTAATGCTTTATCTACGCTTCCTTTTCTACTAAGTCAGCTTGATGTTTTATTTGCATCTACTCAAATTCTTGTTGGAGCTTGGCTATTCGCAATTCCTCTTGTTGGTTACATTTTTCTTGCTCTAACTGTTGTTCCAACAACAAATTTTTTTTTTCCTTTTCTTTAAGAAACATTTTTACCTCTGTTTCTTTATCAATAATGGTTGTAGCATAGGCTCCTACAAACTGCGACAGTTTAGTAAGGTTCTTAGATGGGTCGATGGGTGAATCTTTCCAGACAATATCCATCGGTTCATTATCGGGAGTAGTAGCAACTGTAGCATCCAACTTCCTCTTCTTTCTTTTCCTTTTGACAACAGTTTTATGGGTTGGGCTATAGAACACATCAAAGGAGGAATATCCTCAATTCTCAAAACAATTTCAGAGGTAGGAGTGGCAGGAATGTGCTCTACCTCTTGAGTACTTACAATTTTCTCTACTATAATTTCTTGTGTTGCTTTGTGTTGCAGAGTCTATGGCTCAAGTGCTTGTCCCTGTGTATGGATATTTTTATTAAAATGTTCCCATTATTTCTCTAAATCAACCACCTGGGGTTTTTTTGACTAGGTGGAGGTGGAGTGAATTTCAACCTATTTTTTAGCTAAGGTTTACTCAGTTTCCTTTTCTGTAGATTTGGCTATATCCTTTTATGATTACTTACTTTTATTTCCCCCATTCTATGACTGTGGCTCTGAATTATTTGACTCCCTGGTAGACTCTGCTTTAGAATTTTCTCTGGAGCTCTCTTCTAGGCTTACGTTCAGATTTGGCTCTCTTATTGGCTCAATCTGTAATTGGTCCAATGGGACCTTTAACAATCTCCTTTCTCTGTATCCATGAAAGGCTTCATGATCTTCTGGGTCAAAAAGTAATGATACCATGTGCTTCACATCTATGAATGTTTCTTTCTGTAGGAAGTCATCATCAAATGCTTCTTCCTCATGATGGAATACCTTCACTTTAACCATGGTAGTGAAGTCTTTGGCAGTGCCATTTGGGTCATAATATCTTCATGGGAATTTAGGTAATATTAGAGATTGCATGATCTCTGCTTCTTTGAATCCATGCCCAAAATTGTGTAGTACAAATTCTCCACACTACAATAGAAATGTAGGCTAAATGTCCTTTTCTGTTTCCTTTAATCCTTTGCTCAACCCACCCTCACTTGCCTTCTCGTAGGCTATCTCTCTAGCCATCAATTTGTTATGGATGTAGTATGGAGGACATCTGGTGAGACAATGCTCCTAAATACTTTGATATATGTGAATGTTTCCTCCCCAAACCATCTAGCCAAAGGGAGGATATCTACCTTGACTTCCTTAGAAAACCTAGGGGCATTTCGGTTGTAAACCTGTTTATGGATAGGAAGCATGACTCCATGACAAATTTTGTAAAAATGCGGGTGAAATTGAGACTCCCACATATCCTTATGATATATGAATGGGAAGTGGATCCTTCATAGTCCACTTCCATCCCATGATAGGAAATTTTGGACCAAAACAAATTGCATCCATCACATAGGCACTCATAAAGAATGAAGGGTAAACCCTCGAAGCGATACCTCTTTTCACCCATAATGCACTATTTCCTTTGATAAATTATCAAACAAAATTTGGGCCCAATTCATTATGGTTTCGTTTATGACTACATCTATTAATGCCATCCATTTTGGGGAAAATTTAGTGCTTTTGAGCTTGCCAAATATCCTACATAGCCTGGCTACTGCAAAACTATGGGGAGGAGAAATAGATGTAGTAGAGTACATACCCACTTTGTTGTTTATGATCTTGCCCTCATTATTCGACCAGGTCCGGGTTACATCTAATAGGTCCTTGTTCTCTTTGAAAAAATTATCAAGGAACTATTTGTTGTAGATCATTTGTGGCTCTAGAAGATGGTACATAAGTCTTAGGTTGTCTCACGAAAAAGATCCCATAACCTCTTGGATACTATTTTTAAATTATCTTGTCTAAGATATCATCCTAATCAATAATCCACTTGACCATATCTGTATAAGGGATTATCTTTGGGTGGATGGCTATGTGATGCAAAAATGAGCATGACATCTCAAAAATGGAGGGATCTAAGGAAACATGACTGTTAGTTGTGACCTTTGTTTCCATAGGTCTTGGTTCCTCTTCTTCTAATAAATCATACATGGTTTCCCACTTAGAGGTTCCTCTTTCTCTGCTGCATGTAGTATCTGTGAATAAAGGAGTCATTTCTGATTTCTCAGATGCAACTACCTCGCCCTTGTTTGCCATTTCTCCAAAATAATCCTTCTGTGGATTTTTCCTGAAAATG
Source organism: Pinus taeda (assembly GCA_000404065.3). Lineage (NCBI taxonomy): Eukaryota > Viridiplantae > Streptophyta > Pinopsida > Pinales > Pinaceae > Pinus > Pinus taeda. The sequence continues at coordinate 91,141 of APFE030050542.1, forward strand.
GAGAAAAACATTAGCTATCGGATATATAGAGATAAGAATGAACGTAAGATGGAATAATACAGATAACTTGAAAAGGTGATAAGAAAGTAGTTTTATTTGAATGCAAGTGAGAAGATATCGTATGATGTTGAATGGCTTTTCAAACATAAATGCCATTAACCCTTACTAAATGCCCACTAATGGTTCATTATCTCTTAGCTTGATTTCTCATTAATTTCTGCATCGTATGTCGGGAAGAGAGCTTCTAGGGTGGCAAGCCTTTAAATTGAAAAAATGTCGATTTTGTGATTTGCGAAGAAATATCGCAGATCACATTGTCGCATTATGTTTTTATGCTTTCCTTTTTGTTTTTGTGAGATGTGAGATGGGGGGCACTAACTATTGTTTCCAAAACATAGCTCATTTGTCAGGTTTTCTTCTGTAAAGCCCCTTTTATTAAGCAGCGAACCTAAATACTTGTTTGTGACGTATCTTAGGAGTGGGTCTGAGTCTTGATTGCATTTCGTAATCTCGATGGATGGTAAGTTTGCAGTGTTCTTTTAAATGTCTGAAATGCGATGCAATAAGGGAAATGTTGTCATTGCAATTTTGCATCTCACATGTTTTAAGGTAACTCATTAAGGTGGCCCTTCTAAAAATAGCGATATGTGATGTGGGCCTTAGTTTTAAGAAGAAATGCCTTAGGACTTAGTTTATATAAGAAACATACTAGTTTCAAAGTGTTATAGCGCGGAGTCCTCTTTTGATTGTTTTTCACTAGATTTTTTGGATTAGCAAAGGCTTTCAATCACACTTAATAATGCGATATGCGGGAAAGGAATACATTTACTAGTTTTTGAAAAGGTGTTTGATTGATATCTTGTTTTATTCCAAAATTTAATAATGAAAATACCTAAATTCTAAACTTATTATTGAAAGGATTTTTTAAAGGGTCCCCATTTATTAATGTATATTGACTACTACTATTAACAAAAGGGGGGTTGTTGAGTATCACAACAATTGGTGATTCAGTTGGAAGAACCAATTATCTCTCAGAGTTTTTGGAAATGTCTAAAAACTTCCAAAATAAAGATGGTTTAGAAAATAAAAATTACATTAAATATAAGGTAAGTCATACCGCTCTTTCAATATTTAAACAACATCCACTTAACTATCATCCTTTTGATTATCCTCTTACATAAGAAAGTTACTTTTTCTACATTAGTCATTACTTGGTTTTAAAGATAAAAATAGGGAGGCTCTACATATATTAGTTTTTGGTATACTCAGTTTTCATAGGTAGAGCCCCTGCTGCCAGTAGGCATTCATAGCCTTGACAGGGTTACCTTTTAACCAGCAGTGATTTAGTATCCCACCTATGTCAGAATACATTTTTTAAAGAAAAGCTTAGATTTGTATACTTATTGCCTTTTATTTTCTGAAATAATTCTTTTTCTTCAAAATTTCATTTTTTATCCCTTAAAGGACAATGTCTTGGTTTGGTGACCAAAATTGACAATGCCATTCACTTTATTATAACTTAGCTGAACAAGCTAACTCTTAATGAGACTCCTTATCTTTCGATCAATACAATCTCAAGCCATTACCCTTTTTTGATATGTAGTATTGGTAATGTCAGCTAGTTATAACCTTATGATCATGGTAAACTGGCTCTTGATGAGACCTCTTATCCTATAAGTTTAAGTATATTTTAGAATTACACTCTAAAAATGTAAACTAAATATATGGGGAGAATCATTGGCTCCTTAAGAGCTTCTAGATGACAATTGTAGAGTTTAGAGATTCTTTTTTGTAGAGTGACTTTGCTTTGTTATTGATACTTTTCTTAACTGATGTAGAGGCAAGGTTCATTTCTAAAGTTAAGTTTCATCAAAGATCAAATAATTTTGGCAGAGAACAATAAATTTTAGAGAAACAAAATTTAACCCTAAATTTTATGTGTGAAAGTCATTTTCATAATAATCTTTACTTATACAAGCGAAAAGTCAAAAACAAAAAAAGGACTATTATTTGTAAATCCAAAAGTAAATGTTCTTCAACTTGTATTATTATTTCTAGAAAAATAACATAAAGGCAATAATATACAGTAAATAGAAGAGATCATCTTCTATGGAAAATATTTCTTTAAGATCTACCCATTAACAGGTAGAGATTCTCTCTTGCCTAATAACTCATGCAATAAAAAGGTTGATGGGCCTATTTGTTCCACAATCTGAAATGGGCCAAGCCACATTTGTTGGAACTTGGTATGCTTACCTTTTTCGGCATGGACTTTATCCCATTTCAATACTAGGTCTCCAAGTTGAAAAGATTTTGAACTTACAAAATTTGAATCAAAGGAAGCTTTGACTAACTGTTGATGATGTGTGTGTGTGATTCTAGCCTTTTCCCTTTCCTCTTCGAGCTTAAGGATTTGTAACTATCTAACTTGCATAGAAGAGGAAGGAGTTTCTTCAATGAATTGAACTAGGGCTAGAGAGGGAATAGCTACATTTGTAGGTAGGACAACTTCTTTCCCATAGACCAAATTAAAAGGAGAAGTGCCAATGAAGGCCTTTTGAGTTATTTAATATTCCCATAGAGAAAATATTAAAGACTTATGCCAGTTCTTCTAATTTTGGTCAATAGTTTGTTTAATAATCCTTATGAGATTTTTCTTTGTAGATTCAGCTAACCCATTTCCTCGTGGATAATAGTTAGCAAAGTATTTAAGCTTAAAACCTGTTTTAAGAGCAAATTTTGTCATAGCATTGCCTGAAAAGTAAGATGCATTATCAAACATTAGGGCAGATGGTAGACCAAATCTGGTAATGATAAATTGATCAATGAATTCAATGATTTTTCAGAAATGGTTGCCTTGAGTGGAATGACTTCCACCCATTTTGTGAAGTAAATAGTTGTTGTAAGGATATATCTATGCTTCTTAGAAGAATGAGGAACGATCTCATCTATTGTGTCCAATCCCCACTGCTCAAATGGTTGATAAATATTGATTGGTTGTAATGGTAACGCGTTTTTTCTCTGTCTCCCAGAAGTTGTCTGACAAAATTTACATCTCCTTACATAACTATGTGTATCCTTGAATAATGTTGGCTAGTAATAGCTAGCATGCAGGATTTTATGTGCGGTGGTATCTCCTCCAAAATGTCCACCAGCTAGTCCATCATGGAGTTCTTGCAACATCTTTTTTTCCTCTGATTTTTCAAGACATCTAAGTAAAACATAATCATAATTTATTCTAAACAGCACATCATTGTAGATTTCATATTGTCTAGCATTTATCCTCAAGGCCCTTCTCTTCTTATAATTGCATTGGGGCATATCCATTTCTTAAGTAATATATGATATTAGCATAACTTGACTCAGTGTCATTAAGGCTTACCTCATAGACTTGTACATCATCACCTCAGTCTTGTAGTGTTGATAAATTAGATGCTCCTACCAACATCCTACAAAAACCTTGACCTATTACAATTTTTGCTGGTTTGATTTCAATGTCATATTCTTACAGAGTTGTCACCCAATTTGATCTCTTCTCCCCCACATCCCTTTGTATCAATGGATTTCTCACTGCTGAGAATGGCACTATTACTTTGGTGTGGGCTTTGAGGTGAAAAGGTCTAAACTGTTTATTGATTTGAAAATAACAAAAGCTTGTTTTTCAACATCTGAGTAATTGAATTCAGCTCCTTCCAAATTGGAGCTAAAGAAAGAGATTGATGCTTCGGCTTTTTCTTCATTGACTTGTGTCAATATGTCTACATATGATTTCTCAGAAGTGAAAGTATAAAGAATGAAATGATTTGAAAAATTTGGAGTTGCTAAAGAGGGAGAATTAATGATTGCTTTTTTGATCAAATCAAAAGCTTCATGTTTTGTGGGTCCCCATTTAAATATAGATTTTTTCTTTATCATAGACTGAAGAGGTAAAATAATTCGTGAGAAGTTAGGGACAAATCTTTTAACAAAATTTATCTGACCTAGGAAAGATTGCATTGATTTTTTGTTATGAGGTAAGGGAATTTTAGAGATTTCTCTTGTTTTATTAGGGTCAATGTGAATCCCTTCTTTGGGTACAATGAATCCAAGGAGTTTTCCTTCACTTAATGCGAAGAAATATTTCATAGGATTAAGAGAAATTCCATACCTTTGACAATGCTCAAAGATTTGTTTTAAATCTCTTAGATTATTACTGCGCTTTTTGGAATATACAATTATATCGTCTAAGTAGATTACCACTGATTTGTTTACTAAACCTTTGAAGGCTATGTCCATGGCTCTTTGGAAAGTAGCATCAGCATTAATTAGTCCAAATGGCATCTTCTAATAAGCATAAGTGCCCCATTTATTTTGTCTTGAATGTAGTTTTCAACTAGCCATCTGGATCTACTAGGATCTAATTATAACTTGAGAATCCATTCAGGAAAGACATTAGTTCTGAGCCTGCAACTGATTGCAATTTCTGTTCCATAGGAGGCAATGGAAATTTTCCCTTTTGACATGCTTTGTTTAGATTACAGAAGTCTATACATATCTGAATATCATCGTTATTCATTCTGACCGGGACAAGATTGGAGACCCACCTGGAAGGTTTGTGATTCAGGAGGATCTTGTTATATGTCACCTATTCTGCCCAGTTAGCAAACCACCAGCAGTTTTCCACTTATCCAAAGTTTGATTTGGGTTTTTTTAGTAACAGTTTGTTCTACATTAATTCAACCACCATGAACCCTCAGCCTAAGTGTCCTCTAGTGGTAAGACCAAGCATTTGTGACCCAAACTAGAAGCAGTTCACACTGATCCATGACAGAAGAAGTGAGAAAGCATGTAAATTATTATAAATCCACAATTCTATCATTGAAGGAGGCATGAGTGGTTTTTGAGATTTTGCATGTAGTTTCTGGATGTTATATGCAGTTTTTTTCAGTGTAACAGGTGCATCGGGAGTCGAAATTGGGAACCGTGATAGGCATTGGAAAGATATTTCAGAGACATTTCCTGTGATAATGACCAGAAGTGTCTGCGTGCATAATCAATCTAGCTAATTTACTATGTAATCAACCTCCTCGGATTCAATCCTAATATAGTGGTTACCCATCTTGAAAGCGGATGATCCAGATTTAAACAAGAACGCAATAAAATATAGAGATAACCATATACACAAAGATGCAGCGGAAATAATACTTCATTTCATTAATGGAAAATACTGAAATATGCTTACAATCGAAAATAGAAATAAACCAGCTAGGGCAATGGTAGCTTATCTCTGAGAAGAGATGTGGCGGCTACATGCCTCTGGACTGTTCTGAACTGTGTTACAATGAGGCTCAAACGCCTATTTATTGTTGAGAAACAATGGAAAACCCTTCACATTCCAAAACCTAACCCCAAAGGATGAAATGCCAAATTGTGGGCCCCGTTTTGGGTAAATTGGTACATCAATTTCCCGGGGTCGTAACTTTGACATACGATCTCCGTTTGACACGTATGATAGCTCGTTAGAAATATCTATCCGAGAACTACCACTTTGGAAGGGCAACATCGATCCATGGACCCATGTTGCCCCTAGATTTCCCAAAAAACGTCGTTTAGGGCCTCAAAAAAGCTCCGGAAGTTCAGGACCCGAAAAAACTGCTAAAATTAGTAAATTGTGCTACAATTACGGAAACTGAAAAACTGAAAGAGACAGTTGCAGGGATCCAAATGGGAAAGGTGGGTGGCCACCAACATCCACCTAGATCATTCCTCCCCTCTTAGGAAGCAATGTTCCCCATTGCGTTGAGTTCCTCCCTGAGATGAGGAAGCTTCTGTTGAGCTGGGTCGCTGGTGAGCTGTTCTGCAATCTCTGATGTGTCCAGAAATGGTGGGAAGCATGGTCGACGATGGTCCACATTGAACACTCAGTGCAAGCGAAGGAATGGAGGAATGTTGTGTTTCAAAGCATTGTTGCCCATAGCCTTGGTACTGGTGTAAGGACCATGTCGGAGTGGTCGGAGCTTCTGATGGGCTCTTGTAAGGCATCCTTTCTGCAGATGTAACCAAACTTTGTCGCCCACCTGAAACTTATGTAGTACCCCTGTCGGTGAGGAGAAGTTGTTCCTGTGTTCTGTCATGATTGTATCCCTTTGCTGCTGCTGCTGCTGCCTGGAGGAACCCTTTGCGGGGGTCATGGATGTAGCAACGATATTTCCCTTACTTTGGGAGTGAACCAGATAGAAAATAAATTTCCTAGTCTGTGATATGAGCTTGCTGCGTTTCTTAGCAGTGATCAAAGAGGTGGCAGTAGGTGGGGCTACCTCTGGTATCCTGTATAATGAATTACTCAAAGAAATAATGACAACACGAGGCCTTGACTCATACACAGCATGTCGCCTCCACAAGTATGATTGGCCTAATAATACATCACAAACATCCAGAGGTGTAACATCACACAATACCTCGTCTGTGAATGGTTTGTTGGTGTAGGGAAGGCAGCACTGTTGGCGAACTTTGAGATCTCGTCCTTCATGAAGCCACCTGATACTGTACAGCTACAGGTGTGGTGTAGTCGGTAGGCCCAACCGCTTCACAACCTCCGTTGAAATAAGGTTCTTTTGGCTGCCACTGTCGATAATGAATTGCAGTGGCGAACCCTTCACCCACATCTGTGCGTGGAAAAGACGTTCCCCCTCTTCTGGCTCTTCGGGCTCATTCTTCTGGATCTTTGCAGTGGCAACAGTGGCACTGGGATCCACATCAATGATCTGCTTCCCTTTGCCATTCCCCTTGTTGGGTTCTGGCTCAGGGTCAGAACATGCATCTAATTCGGAAGCCTTCAACTCGGCCACCAGCGACTACTTGGTCCGACACTCACTTGTGTTATGAGTGGGACTCTTGTGGAACTCACACCACTTTCTTATGTCCTTCTTCGGCTTCGTGGTGTTGTTCTTTTCTTGCAGCTTCGAGGGGTTTTCTTGGGACATCTCGCCTTGGCGTTGTCCTTTGGGCTTCGGATTTGTAGATCCAAAGTCTCGCTTCTTCTGTTTGAACTTTTGCTCGATTTTGACAACGTATCGGTATGTTGTGCCGAGTGAGGAGATGTTCAAGAACTTCATCTCTTCCTGGATGTATCTATGTAGGCATCCGCGGTATTTGAGTACCAGATCCAGCTCAGAATCTTTGATACCCAACTATGTACGAAGGGTATGAAAAATGTTTGTGAACTCTATCACATGTTGGTCTCGTCCCTGCCGCAGTGTGGTCCATCTGATGTATTTGTCCTCATAGCTTTTGATAGGGTAGTACTGCTCCTTGATGGCATCTCGGAATGAATCCCAAGTGGGTGCGGCTGAAAATAGTGAGCCTGTGCTTTCATCCTTCTACTCGCAGTAGGTTTCCCACCAGTCCTTGATGTGGGGGGCTGCTTTGAGAAAAGCGAAAATAATCTTTTCCCAACTTGAAAATTCATGAACAGAAAAATACCCATCTAGCAGATTTAACCATTTATCTACGGCATCTGTGTCTATTTGACCCTTGAAGATGGGGATTTCAAAATTAACTTGTACCTTAAACGATGTGGCATTTCCAGAGTAGCTGTTGGAAGCCAATGCGTCGCCTCTGGGTAGCCGCTGAAGGATCTGCGCAAAACTATCCATCATCGCGTTCCTTTGTCGCTCGAGCACTTCTTCGAGCAAGATTTTGATAGGATCTCTTGCCCCCTCGTCTTTCTTCTCATCCGCCATGGGAGGTCGTTGAGATTTGCGAGGTTGGTCTTGCAAAGGTTCGACCAGTTCAAGCCCTAACTCCTTATATCCCAACCTCGTTGGGGAAATGCAAAGAAAAATAGAGAAAAAGCAGACGCTCTGATACCACTGATCCAAATTTAAACAGGAACGCAACAAAATACAGAGATAACCATATACACAAATATGCAGCGGAAATAATACTTCATTTCATTAATGGAAAATACTGAAATATGCTTACAACCAGAAATAGAAATAAACCAGCTAGGGTGATGTACTTATCTCTGAGAAGAATGTGCGGCTACATGCCTCTGAATTGTTCTAAACTTCTTACAATAAGGCTCGAAGGCCTATTTATTGTTGAGAAAAATGTAACCCTTCACATTCAAACCTAACCCTAGAAATGAAACGCCAAATTGTGGGCCCCGTTTTGGGTAAATTAGTACATCAATTTCCCGGGGTCGTAACTTTGGCATACGATCTTCGTTTGACGTGTATGATAGCTCGTTAGAAAGATCTATCCAAGAAATACCGCTTTGGGAAGGGAAACATCGGTCCATGGACCCATGTTGCCCCCAGATTTCCCAGAAAACGTCCTTTAGGGCCTCAAAACGGCTCTGGAAATTCAGGACCCAAAAAACTGCTAAAAATAGTAAATTGTGCTACAATTACGAAAACTGAAAAACTGAAAGAGACAGTTGCGGGGGTCCAAATGGGATAGATGGGTGGCCACCAACATCCACCTGGATCACTAGAGTAGTCACTTTTGCTCCTTTTCGAACTCCCTAAAGGAAAAGGTTCTTCTGAGCACTTGTCACTTCAGGCTCATTAAACATTTGAAGGCAACTAGAGTCATCTTTTGGTCCTTTTCTCGACTCTTTAAAGATGAAAAGGTCAAGTTGTGTCCTTGTGTCTTAAAATTTATTCGACCACGTTCACATTTACCCTGTTAGATCTTGTTTGCGTTAGCTTGAGTAGGGTCCTTTATCGTTAGTTTTCCTAGGATTTTTTTGAGTCGAATCATCCTGGCGGAATCATCGATCTCGTCTCCCGTTCCAAGTGACCAAGGGTCTCCTTCTTCTGTTGCTCCTGAGACACCAGTTGGTAGTGGTACTCTCCGTGTTTTTCCAAGTATCCAACCGTTGAACTCTCGTGCTCCATAAGACGACTTTTATGATATCCATTAGAACCCCGTTTGGGAGACTTCCGAAGAGAATATTCCTATTACTCCTCCTAGTGTTTTGGTCCCAATGTCTTCCTCTGACATGGATGACACATCCCCCATCACGAGTGAAGCATCTGTTGTAATGAGCGGTGAAATTCCTATCTCAGCGGAGGTTCCACCCTTCAGTGTCACCCCTCTCGGTGTCACGTTTCCCTTATGCTATAGGGCTTTGAGGGATGTTATTGGTTCTATGACCTCCTTTATGGGTTCTATGTGGGATCACAACATCACTCTGACTTCGGGGTCTTTTATTCCTCAAATTCACAATACATCTGTCACTTCAGTTCCGAGTATTCCAATTGTCTGTGTAGCTTCTTCAGCGCCTGTTGTTGGTGCCGTCACTGCATCCTCGGTTGTGACCACTGTTGTTGGACCATCCCCCAGTTCAGCAAATAGTGGCCCATCGACACCTACATCCGGATTTGTCGATCCTACGCTCAGTGCCCTGCCTTCTTTTGGTTCCATTCCAGCAGGGGGGCATACAATCAGTATTTGCAAGCTGTCCAGAATCTGGGCTCGCAAGGTCCGCTCCATTACTATGATCCCATGGGGCATCATCTTTATCTTGTTGGTCCCTTGCCATCTCAGCCTGCAGTTGAGGTCTCGGTCTCGTTAGCTATTGCTTGGGGTACCTCTAGTTACGGCGGTGGCCAAGTACCCCCTGCGAATCTTCAAGGACCACCTTATCAAGGTCAGTCATCTTACCCGCAGCCTCCCTATGGGCAGCAGTATTATGGACAATCTTATCCAAGGCAACCTGGAGGCCAACAAGGACAACCCTTCTAGGGACAACCTTCGGCCTATGGTGGTTCATATTTTACTCATCTCGGGCAACCATCTAGAAATCCAGGACAACCTTATATGCAACAAGGACAACCTAGGGTCCAGCAGGGATACCCTACTGGGCAGGGGGGTCAGCCTTACGTACAGCAAGGTCAACCCGCTGCCCAGTCTGGTCAACCCTCTGGGTAGGGTGGTTAGCCTTACGTATAGCAAGGTCAACCCACTACCCAGTCTGGTCAACCTTCTGGGCAAGTTGGTCAACCTCAAATCCAATCAGGTCAACCAATTGTCCAGTCCACTCAACCATCTGGTCCATCAGGATAGCCCTCAGTTGTGCAAGGACAACCCACTACCCAGTAGGTTCAACCTTCTGGGCAAGTGGGCCAAACTCAATCTCAACTAGGTCAACCTTCTAGCTAGCTGGATTAGCCCCAATCTTCTCAAGGACATCTCTCTGGGCCTGCTCAACCGGGCATGCAAATGGTTGTTGCTTCTCAAGCTCCACCTTGTTTTCAGCCCCAGTCTAGGCTCCAGACCCAAGCTGGTCTTCAAATACAGGGTGGATCTCAACTTTAACCCGCTTATCAAATGCAACCTGGCCCCCAAGCTCAGTATGGAGCCCAGCAACCTTATGGTTTCCAACAATCGCAGGGGCAAGCTCAATTTGCCCTGTATCAAAATTATCAACAGATGTAGGTGAGTCCTTATCAGAATTACCAGCAACCGTATGTTGCTCCTGCAGGTCAAGTTGGTAACCAATGGAATGTTGAGGGGTAGATCCAAGGTCAGTCGTCCAGTTATAACTATAATCCTTATGAACAAAATCCCTACCGACAGAACCCTTATGGGTCGAGTCCATCTGGACAAAATCAATGGGGGCAACCAACGACTGGATGGAACCCTGGTGCTACCTCTTTCCTGCGGCCACAGATGTCCTTTAATCCTTAGTTACCCTTCTTAGCAATGTTGGAGCTGCCGGATGTGTCCAAACTGACCAATGATCCTATTCTCCATAATCCGTATTGGCCCCCAGTTCCAACTAAGATTCCCGGCGATTGTCCCAAATTCGATGGCAAAGCTAGAGAAGACCCCCAAGCCCACGTTATGACTTATCATCTATGGTGTTCGTCAAATTCGTGGCTTGACGATTCAATCTGGCTCTGCCTTTTTCAAAGGACCCTCACTGGCTCTACTGATAAGTGGTATATTGAGCTAGCGCGCAGATCTTTTCAAGATTTTAACTCATTGGCAATGGCATTTTTAACTCATTTTCAGTTTCCGATTCGGTATGAGACGGGTACACATCTCCTCACATCCCTTAAACAGGATACGGCCACGCACATCTCCGATCACATCCATGAGTGGAGACGGCGTCGTCATTTGATTAAGTTTTGGATTCCTGATCAGCTCCTGACCAATTGGTTTATGACCTCATTTGTCCCTCCAATCGCACGGGATATTGCTATGGGAGCATGTGTAACTGAAGAGTAGGCTATTACACGTGCTCAGTACCTTGACTTGGTTTACTCCCAGTCTGGTACGCTATATGATTATTTTCCTGATGCCCCGAGGCCCAGAACTTCCAAAGCACCGCCAAAGCCATCCGTTGACAGTGTCATTGGTTCTGTAAATCTGTCCTCTAAGAAATCTTCCGTGAACCCTGGGAAGCAAAAGTCGAATGCTTCGAATGAAAATTCTTCTCAAGTTGTGTCCAATTCTGGAAATACTTCTGAGGTTAACGTCATCCAGTACACCACGGAAGATAAATCCTCGAAAGGAAAAAAGAAGGGAAAAGGGAAAAATAAATCTGATCAACCCAAACAGGATTTCCCTAAACCTCCACCCGAGGAAGGAACCAAACACAAGCCCAAGTATCCTTGTCTTATCCGTGACGAGGATCACTATACCAAAGACTGCCCTAGGCGGTCTGAAGTTAGTCGCTTGTTGAAAAGTTCCCCTGGGACTCTTGCAGTGCTGAAAGAACCTTTCCCCTCGTAGCAAACGCAAATGGTGGCTGACCCATCCCAATCCTCCTCTCCCTTTGTTCTCAAGTGTTCATGGTTGGGATGATCCCCGTTCACATTAGCACTCGAGAAAAAGAATATCTGTCGCCTGCCGAGAAAGAGCCTGAGGTCTTCTCTAGCGCTCCTCCATCCAGTTCTGGTCCACTCCATATCGAAAGACCTAGCACTAAGACGCGTATCCAACCCCCTCCTAAAGGTGTACTCAAGAAATATTCTTACAACCCTAATTCTCATGCTGCTCAGCACTACAGCATCATTGAGGACTTAGCCTAGGCACCGTCAGCTATGTCTGCTCTAGAAGTTCTCCAGAGATACCCCTCTCAGAGGAAGTCCTTGCTATTGGCTATCGGTGGCATCGACCCAGCCGACTCAGTTCTGATCACTTTTGATCTCGAAATCCATGTACCAAGACTACCTCACCAGATTGTCTTCCTTATCCAGGTCATCATCAACTCTAAAATGATTCATCGTACGGTCATTGATGAGGGCGCTTCAACTTGCATCATGTCTGTTGCTTGTTGGAAGGCTATTGGTTCTCCGACTCTGAGTCAGACTCCTACGACCTTGGAAGCCTTTGATGGGAGAGAGTCTCGCCCTTATGGTATACTCAACGCTTGTCGATTACTCTGGAAGGGAAGACTGTCCAAGTGGAATTTGAAGTCGTTGATGCTAATCTAACTTACAACCTCCTTCTGGGTAGAAGCTGGACATATGCCATGCAAGCCGTGGCTTAATCTCTATTTTATGTCATTCATTTCCCTCATCAAGGGAAGATTGTCACAATAGACCAGCTGTCTTTCTCTGCCTCCTCTTCCAAAGGCAACGTGCCTTTTGTGGAGCATACCTCCATTCCATTAGAGAGTGTGGGAGTTGGGCTCTTTAAAGATCCCGCCCTTATGGGTGTCTTTTCGCTCCCACCTCCGACCGTCGCTCCTATTAATATGATTTCCATTCGATCTGACCCATGGATTCTTCCCCCCACTAATCAGGTAGAATCTTGGGGAGATGAGATGTCGTTGAGTCCTGCCGAGGTCAACTTTGTCGAAATTGTTTCTGTATCAACTCCCCCTCCTGAATCTGCTCCTTTGAGCGGAGCTCTTGACTCGTATGCTCATTCCCCTTGGCTTGGAGACTATGCTTCTTCAGATCCTTTAAAGGAAATATTTCCTTCTGATGAAGCCATTATCGAGACCATGTCTCTCAAGGAACCCCCTTGGTCCCATCTTCACCATCATTCCTCGTTCCTCCCTGCCCACCGGGAAATGCTTGCCTGTCTCGAGCGGTTTTCTCCTTGTCTCCCCTCACAACCCCTTCAAATACCCATTCAAGTTTATCAAGTGTCCTCTGAAGGGAACATGGGAAACGTCACGCAAACCCAGCTGATTGACATCTCTGTTAAATGAGGGATTGTCGAGCATATCCATGTTGGAGTAACTTGTACTCTTGAGGAGATTCAGCTCTATACTGGTCTTTTTTGCGAATTTCATGACGTGTTTGCTTGGTCTTACAAAGAAATGCCTGACATCGACCCAAGTATTGTGGTACATGAGATACCCACATATCCAAGAGCTAAGCCTGTCCGACGGCGTTTACGCCCTGTGCACCCCCGAAAAGCTGCAGCCATTAAAGTGGAAGTTGAAAAGCTTCTCAAAGCTGGTTTTAGCTACCCCATCCCACTCACAAATTGGGTTTCCAATATTTTCCTTGTGAACAAAAAGCAGGGCACCATCAGGGTCTGTGTTGATTACCGTGATATTAATCAAGCTTATCCCAAGGATAACTACCCCACACCCTTCATTGACCAGCTCATTGATGAGTGTGCCGGAAGTGAAATGTATTCATTCATGGACGGTTTTTCTGGTTATAACCAGATTAATATCGCGCTTGCCGATCAGCACAAGACCGCCTTTATCTGTCCATGGGGCACTTTCGCCTATAAAAAGCTTCCTTTCAGTTTGAAGAACGCCGGTGCTACCTTCCAACGCATGATGTCTTATGCATTCCATGATATTCGACATATCGTGCAGCCTTACTTGGATGATCTACCTGCTCATTCAGCTAAACGCCAGGACCATCCCACCCACCTTCGTGAAATCTTTTCTCCGTTGTCGACACCACTGCATCCGGCTCAATCCACATAAGTGTGTCTTCTGCGTAGAATCTGGCAGACTTCTTGGGTTCATCATCTCCCGAGAGGGCATCCGTTTGGACCCCCTTAAGGTTGAGGCCATTCTGAATCTTCATCCCCCTGCTTCTTTGCAGCAATTGCAGAGCTTGCAGGGCAAAGAGAATTTTTTACGACGCTTCATTCCGAACTATGCCGAAGTGGCCAAAGGTTTTACGCGGTTACTAAGGACACCCCTTTTCGTTGGGATGCCACTGCTCAAGAGTCCTTCGAGCACCTCAAGGCTCTCCTTGTTTCGGCTCCATTGTTGCATCCTCCTGATCATCATTGTGACTACACTCTGTATTTGGTCGCTGCCGATACCACTATTGGCATGGTTCTCATTCAAGATGATGACGATGACACTGAGCACGTCATTTATTATCTCAGCCACAATATATTAGATACAGAATCTCGATACGCTCACGTCGAGAAGTTGGCATTGGCCGCCATTTGTGTCGTCCAACGTTTCCGCCATTATATCTTATTGCGCACTACGACAGTGGTTTCTGATTACAAACCGATGACGTACATCCTGTCACGTCAGCTACTGGGGGGAAAGTACTCGAAGTGGATTGTTATCCTCCAAGAGTTTGACTTGGAATTCACTACTACCAAGTCCAAGAAATCCCTCGTCTTTGTTGAATTGTTGTGCTCTTTGCCATCTCTTACCACGCCCTCTCGATTAGAGGACCATATTCTGGACGAAACCCTCTTCTTAATCAGCACCCTCGATCCCTAGTACGAGGATATCATTGTCTATCTACAGATATCCTCCTTTCATCCTGAGATATCTAAGGATGCTCGACGATGGATTCACCATCAATCTCAGCCCTATCGTATTATTGGGGATACCCTGTACTGGCTCGGCGCCAACTCTGTTCTCCACCGATGTTTAATGCTCGAGGAAGTTGAGCGAGTTTTAAATGACTGTCATTCTAGTGCCTATGGTGGTCACATGTCCGGATATGCTACTGCTCAAAATATCCTCCATGTCGGTTAATTTTGGCCCTCCATATTTAAGGATTGCATTCTTGTCTTTCGTTCTTGTCATGAGTGCCAAATCTACCTGCGGAAGATGCGTGCGCCCCCCGCTCCATTGCACCCTGTTGTTACCAACGACCCTTTTGCAAAATGGGGCATTGATTATATGACCTGTAACCCTCGCTTGTCCGGGGGGCATGGGTATATCATCGTTGTCGTTGGTTACTTCACAAAATGGGCCGAGGCGATGCCCACACTATCTGAAGATGGTCACACAGCGGCACAATTTTTGTTTAATCATGTCATCTCATAGTTTAGAGTCCCTCAGGTCGTCGTCACTGATCTCGTCAAGCATTTTCGTAATCATATGATGATTGAGCTTACAACTCAGTTAGGCTTGCGGCACGATAGCTCGACTCTATACTATCCTCAGGCCAATGACCAAATGGAAGCCGTCAACAAGGTTCTAGTTACGATGCTTCAACGAACCATTGGCATGCACAAGTCCAACTGGCACTTGATGTTTTTCTCTGCCTTGTGGGCCTACCGAACCTTTGTGAAGGATGCCACTGGTTTCACCCCCTTCCAATTGGTTTATGGACTGGAGGCTACCCTTCCCATCGAGTGCGAGATCCCTTCTTTAAAATTAACTGTTGAACTACTCCCCGACACTACTCCGGTAGAGGAACGCCTTCTTTACC
The DNA here is from genome assembly GCA_000404065.3 of Pinus taeda. Lineage (NCBI taxonomy): Eukaryota > Viridiplantae > Streptophyta > Pinopsida > Pinales > Pinaceae > Pinus > Pinus taeda. The sequence continues at coordinate 106,743 of APFE030050542.1, forward strand.
TGGAGCGACTAGACGAGACTCGTCGACTAGCCTCTCTAGCTATCGAAGCACAGAAGAAGAGAGTGAAAACTCACTTCGATCATACTGTTCATCCTCATTCTTTTGTTGAGGGAGAATTAGTCCTGCTCTACGATCAAGCCAATGATAAGCTGGGGGTAGACAAATTCGAGCCCATGTGCCATGGACCTTATATTGTAAAGAGATTTTTGCAAAAAGGGGCCTATGAGCTGATTGACTATGAAGGGAACCCTTTGGATAAGCCCCGAAATGGGCTTTACTTGAAAAAGTATTATGCATGAATTCCAGGCACTCTGACTTGTACATACCTATGTTTTAGCAAGTGTGTTGTGTGTGCGTGTTTTCATGTTTTTTGGCTTGGTGTGTCAGCGTGATTACCGCTTATTATGTCCTTTTTCTTCTTGTGCAGATGTCTAGTGCGCCTTACGTTGGTTTCGCCGATGGTGCCTTCCGTAGTACACGCAACCTGTCTTCTGCGGCATGGGTGATCTACGATCCTCATGGTGAGCTAGTAGACCTTCAAGGTGTTTGTCTAGGTTGTACCACGAATAATGTGGCTGAGTATAGTGTAGTTATTGAGTTACTAGCCAAAGTGATCAATCTCGGTATTCAAACATTGGTGGTGAACCTAGATTCTCAACTTGTCATCCACCAGATCAATGGGCGTTATTCCGTCAGAGACCATCGGATTCTAAGGCTATATCTACGTGTTAAATTGTTGGAAAGGAATTTTGATTTCATCACATATCAACACATTCCAAGACGATTAAATACGTTAACTGATGCATTAGCCAATTATGTATTAGATAGACATTTGCATAACATGTAATCAAAACAGCAAATAGAAGCATAAAAACACATAAACCATAGGAATATGTATATATATATATATATATATATATATTATATATATATATAATATATTATCTATATATATATATCTATGTGTGTGTGTGTGTGTGTGTGTTGTGTGTGTATCATGTGGCGCACTGAGGCGCTCAAAAAATAGGTGTATATGTCCAAGTAGAGTCTGTGCTCTCCATACATTTGAGACACATGTCTCTCAAAATAATCATCAAAAAAAAATAGACCTAGGCATCTACTATGGTGGGTCGTGCTCCCCATAGCACAACGTTGCCCATGCCACCCGCCTCAATAGGCGATGTGCCCTGGGTCTCACCCCAACTGTATGGATCTGCAGTGCTACAGGGACCTCCTCAACCCCCTGGTAGTCAAGGATCCCCATCATCAGTCCCTCAAGGTTTCCGGCCATCGTCTCCTCCTCATCATCCACCGAGGGAGCCATGGCTAGTGCTGCGATGCCCTGTGCATCCCTCTGTGCCTCTGGAGCCAACCCAGCGGGTCTCATTGGTCCTACATCTACAATTCCAAGTGTTTATCATTAGGACATATACATGAAAAAGTCAAAAAACATCATAAAAAATAAAATGCAAAAAAATGTGTGATCAAGTGTCTTACCACCATCATCCCACTGCTCGCCATTAGGTAGCTGCATGTCGCGATCTCCATAGAATTCCATGCTTGCATACAACCAATCCTCTACAAAGATTACCTGACGCTCCAACCACTTTCGAAATAGTATCCCCCACGATATTGGTCGCCCACCACCTCCTCGTGGCATGACATGTGCCGACCGTGTAGCTCTGGTCTCATGTGGTCTGGGCGCGTCTAAATCCATATCCTAAAGCTGCAGTGCCAGCACTAAGATGGAACCGTAGCCAAACTGTTTTGTCTCCCCTCGAAAACATCTGGTAAGCTGCCTTTTCATGTTTGTCGTCACTGTGTCTGCCCAGTTAAACATCATTGGGTCAAGACATTCGAGAGCCAACCGGAGATGGGTCTTTGAAGCCTCATCTTGGGCTTGGGAGCCCGCTGCCCGTGTCACCATGAATAGCATGGCTCGAAGAATCACGTCGTTCACTATCGGGATTGCCACCTTCCCGCTCTTCGTTTTTCGTGCCCCTGGGCACACCCGAGCCATGAGGGTCTCTAGTGATTCGTCCCCAGGACGTTGGCCCTCCAAGATCAGCCTCACACCCCGACGGGACAGCCTAGTCAAAAATAGATATTTGTGGCATCAAATTCAACCTCCCAGCCTCAGATAATGAATCTCTCATCTGTAGGATTCCAGGCCCGGATTAATAGCTCCAGCAAATCGAGCTATGACTGGAGGTGAGGAGTAAGGAAGAATTTGAGTAACCCGCATGCCCGCAATGCGTTTCGGCACCCCACGTCAGCGAAAGCTTGGATATCATTGTCATCGTGCATTTGTTCTTGCCAGACAAATGCCATTATAACCTACATGATGAAGAAATTCCATTAGCACCCTTGTTGCAAAAATTTAAACGTCGTTTTTATAAAAAAATAGTTGCGCGACATCATCGCAGTTGTTCCTAAAACAGACGCAATGACCATGGCTCGCTAATGTTAATTTCTCCTGATCATCGTGGAAGTACATCACTTTTCTACGATGATCGGGTCGCGGTTTGTGTCAATTTTTATCGTTCATCGCGGACCCGAAGGCAAAACCCGCGATGACCGAGAGCGGAATTCGTTTTTGAAAATCGCCTAAACTAACACATCCCACCGTCAAATGCAGTAAAAAAAACATTGAATTGAAGTGTAAGATGAAATCCACCTACCTAGAAAAATTTTTAGGACAAACGGTGGACGAATGGGCCAAAAATGAGCTCGCCAACTTCGGTGCTCCAAAATGCTCTACAGTGCATAAACAGTCACAATGGTAAAAAAACCAATGGTAAAACCCCTTTTTATAGTAATTTTTGGAAAATAAAATGTTTTATTTGATAGATGTGGGTCTTTTCCTCTTCTTTACCATATGTTTAAATTAAAATATCATTTTTCTAAGCTATGTTGTTTATTTCATATCGAATGGGTTTTATGTGTGACATGTTTTATGCAGATCTACAGGTGATGGAGTTCCACTTGATCCCTGAAGTCGTCTTTAAGCCCTTTTCTGACTCAAAACATGAAAAGATAGCTGAGTCATCCCTCTCGACTCGTTAAAAGTAAACAAGAGGCGGTCGCCTTTAAGCTCTTTTCTGACCGTTTAAATCAGAAAAGATTGTCGGGCCTTTATCGTTTCAGGCTCGTTAATGGTTACGAAACGACGTGATTTCGGTCGCTTTTCTAATTTTTCAGATCGAAGTCACTAATTATGAAAAGTACTCCTCGATCGTAATGGTTGGGCAGTTCTTTCGAGTATTATTTTATACTTTTTCGGGCTCAAGAGACACAACTTTACGAAAAAGGACCCTCCTAGAGTTTTCTTTTCCGTGTTTTTTTCAGACTCCCTAAACATGAAAAAGACTCTGAGTTTTGCCTATGTCGGACTCGTTAAATTTTGACGACATTGGACTCATCACCATGACAAGACTTGAGCTTTTCCTCCCTAGGGCTCGTTAAACTATTACTAGGTTGGATTCAATAACAGGTTTTTCGTCGATTGTCTATGGCAGCGAGTCACTCTTGAACATCGACACTTCTGCTTCTTGTCGGGTTGGGACATCCATACATCGTCATTTGGCCTTCCATGGGTTTGGGTTGTCATGTAGCCTCATTCCATCTGATTCATGCCGTTGTCATCAAGCCTCTGATCCTTTGGTACCTGAATGCTGCCACCCTCCGGAGTCGTGTCGCCGACATGTTCATGAGTATAATCCTTCCGCAGTTTACACCTCTGTCTTCGTTCCTGATACTCTGTTACACCATCTACCACTTGGTCCTTATCTTGTGTCATTGATGGGGGAAACATTATGGCCCTCCTGCGACGGGTTGCCTCCTGTCGACTTCAGCTCATTATCCAGGAGATTTACCTAGAGATCCCCTTGATCCAGGTGGATATTGGTGGCCACCTGCCAAGTCCACATGGACCCCCACCATTGTCTTTCTCAGCATTTTCAGTTTCCTTAATTGTAGCACAACTTACTATTTTTAGCAGTTTTTCGGGTCCTGAACTTCCGGAGCCGTTTTGAGGCCCTAAACGACGTTTTTTTGGATCCCAGGGGCAACACGGGTCCATGGAACATGGACCGGTGTTGCCGTTCCAACAATGATAGTGCTCGAATAGATCTTTCTAATGAGCTATTGTACGCGTCAAACGGAGATCATATGCT
>APFE030050542.1:126586-148699 GCA_000404065.3 Pinus taeda
CGCAGTGCACCTCAAAGTGATTATCGAACTATAGCTTAATCGCACTTGTTGAACTTGTATGACATTTGAACGATGACAAGCCCATGGAACTTAAAAATAATCAACACTAGTTAATAGAACCTATCGCATCCGCCTTTTCAATGCACCTTGACTCCCTTACGGACCCGATATAACATAAAACTGTATTTAATAATTCATCGGGTCCGATATTAAATAATGCACCCAATGACTTTGCCGACCCGATCTCTGGACCTGATAGGAAATAAAACAGGATTTGATAATTTATCGGGTCCGACATTAAAGACTACACCCAATGACTTTGTCGACCCGATCTCCAGACCTGATAGGAAATAAAATAGGATTTGATAATTTATCGGGTCTGATCAAAAGATGAAAATGGATCACTTTCCAACTCGATATTACGACCCGATATCTGACAAATCCTGCCTCTTCCGATGGACGGCTGAGATTAACCCAGACTTCAGAAAATTTAAACAATGTTTGATACACCGTTGCGTCCGATCTCCGAATGAACCCATTATAGTTAATGATGTAATTGTCGTTGGATTTGTGGCCTGTTGATCGGACGGCTTAGACCTTCTCATGGGTTTGACACTTTCAAAACCATTGAAAATTTAAAATCAACTATACCTTTCATATTTTTTATTTTTCTTCCATTTTGTAATAAGACTAAAAATAAAACTTAAATAACAATGGACAATGGATGCTACAACATTTGGCTCCACCTGGGGATAGTGCTTTTGCCACAAAAGCACTAAGAACTATAGATCAATTGCTTCACCTTGGGCATGGAGTCATATATTGCTTACATAAATTTAAATTCTATGGCATTTGTACACTAATTTCACTGCGGTATCTACAATGATAAGATGCTTATGCTTCAGAACTGGAAGTAATGCTTGAGGTACTGCCCATTGACAAGCAGTTGTAGAGTTTCACCATCAAGATTCTCAAGAAGGAAAGTGTTATTGGACCTTGCTTCAACAATTCTAAAAGGGCCATACTTCAAACTTCCCATGCTTACCTGTATCTTCTCTTATGGTATCCCATCTTAATACTAGGTCTGCAACTTTGAAATCAATCTCCTTTGCTTTTTTGTCAAAAATACTTTTCATTTTTTATTGATACATAATCAATTTGTCTCTTACCTTATCCCTATTCTCACTTAGCTCCACTACTTTATTCATCCTTCTTATCAAAGCATTGGGTTCTTCTTTCGCCTCTTGAATCATTGCAATCACAGGCTTCACAAGTTGACTTGGAAACAAAGCCTGAGTTCCATATACTAATTCAAAAGGTGATTTGCATGTAGACCTTCTTGTAGTCACTCTATAAGCCCATAGATAAAACTTCAACTTAGAATCCCAATCTTTTTGGTTCTCTGCAATAGGTTTCTTAAGTATCTTCATCAAAGTTTTGTTATTAGATTCAGCTAATCCATTTCCCTGCGGATAATAAGTTGTTGAATGGGACAAAATAACATTATACTTTTGAAAAAAAGCAATAAACTTACTTGAATTGGAGACTTGAGCGTTGTTTGTTATGATTTTGATGGGGCATCCAAACCTGCTGAACATATTCTCCTCTAATAACTTCATCACTATCTATCATTTTCCCTCTTAGTAGGTATAGCTTCTACCCATTTGGTGAAGTAATCAATTGCTGTGAGAACCCACTTGTGTTGTTCACTTGAAGTTGGGTTAATCTCTCCGAAAAAGTCCAATCCCCATTGTCTGAATTATTCGTCTATGAAGACTGGAATCAAAGGCAAGGGAGCTAATCTCTTCTTCTCAATGAAAAGCTGACACTTTTAACAGCTTCTGACAAACTTATATGTGTCACCAAATAAAGTAGACCAATAAAATCCTGTCTGAAGGATTTTATATGCAGTAACTTTCCAATTTTAATGTCCTCCGCATAACCTCTCATGATGATCTTTGATTGCCTTTGTAAACTCATCTGTTGTTAAACATAGCAACAAAATTCCTACAAGATCCTTCCAGTACAATCTTCCTTCCACAATCGCATATGGTTGTGCTTTGAACTTTAATGCTCTGTAATTTGTTCTATCTAAGGATTGGGGACAGGAACGAAAACACAAATAATGGATTATATGGTTGTACCATTCTGAACATAAAAATTTATACCTGATCTTCATACCTGGATCTGGCTTTTCTTCATTTTCTTCAATTGTTCCTTCATCCACAAGTGTGAGCAAGTTAATTCCCAATGCCTGAAAGTTTGATTCTATCAACTTTTTTTGCCAATCATTGCCCTTTCACCAACTTTGTGGGTTTTATGTCCAAGTCATACTCTTGGATTTTGGTTATCCATTTTCCTCTTTTACCTTCTACATCTCCTTGTACTAATACATCCTTTACTATAGCATTTGGCACATAAGCAATGATCTTTGACTGGAGCACATAAGTTCTAAAGGCTTTTAGGGCTTTTACCAAAGAATAAACCTGATTTTCAAGAATATTATAATTTAGCTCAGCATCCTGGAGAATCTTGCTAAAGAATGCAACAGGTTGTTCCTTCCCTTCATCATTCTTCTGTAGCAAGACAACAGCGATTGAACTCGGTGATGCACATGAGAAAACTTGGAAAGGCTTTTGATAATAATGGTTGATTAGGACTGGAGCTACCTGCAATGCCTCTTTAATCCTGGAAAATGATTCTCTAGATTCCCTGGTCCAATGCACTTCATTCTCCTTCTTCAGCATATTAGTAATTTCTTTTACAATTTCTGCATAATTGGACACAAATCTCCTTAAGAAGTTTATCTTTCCCAGAAACTTTTGAATATCCTTTTTACTCCTAGGCAGTGGTATTTTTTGCAAAGCTTGTACTCTTGATGGTTCTATCTGCACTCCATCTCTAGAAACAATATGCCCCAACAGTTTGCCCTCTTCCAGAGAAAAAATAGATTTCTTGGGATTTAAGGAAAGCCCAAATCTTCTACATTTTTTAAAAGTTCTTTTAAGATGGTCCAGATGTTCTTTATCAGACTTTGAGAAAACAGTAATATCATCTAAATATATTACTACAAACTTATCTCCCACAAAAGAAATGTCCATAGCCCTCTAAAATGTAGCACCTGCGTTCATCAATCCAAAAGACATTATAGCATACATAAAGGTTGGCCAGGGAGTTGTGAATGTTGTCTTATTTTGATCTTCTCTATCCACGGCCACCTGGTTATACCCAGAGAATCCATCCAGCATTGACATTCTAAAATACCCTATTACCTTCTGCAGCATATGATCCATTTTAGGCAATGGATAATTATCTTGCAAGGAATCCCTATTGAGATTTCTGAAGTCCACATATAACCTTATCTCTCCATTTTTCTTTCTTACAGGCACTAAATTAGCCACCCAATCAGAGTACCTGAGTGGAACTATTATTTTGGCATCAAGCAACTTTTTTACCTCTTTTTCAATTGATGATAGAAGCAAAGGATTTATCTATCTAAGATTCCTTTTATAGGGTTTAATTCTCTCCTTCAAGGGAATCTTGTGCTGAATAATATTCACATCGTATGTTTTGAGATCCTCATAGGACCATGCAAGGACATCAACATAGTCCTAGAAAAGTTTAATATATCTCTCCTGATAATTTGGTGAAACTCCTTTGAATAATTTGACTAGCCTAGGTTCCTCTAGAGTTCCAATGTTATGATCCTGAACATGTTCATCCTGTGAAATTTTTCCTGAGTCAATAGCCACATCATTGGGATTAAAAATCCTCTCAAGAGCAACAAGTCTCTTTGGTAGAATATTATCTTTCAATTGAAAAACTTTTTGATTAGCTATTGAATCTTTTAAACCACTAGCTTCTACAACTTCTGTTGTTTCATCTTCATCCTAATCAATCTATGTGCCCTGAAACTCTTCAACAATAGTCAAAAATTCTTTAATTTGTTGATCATCTTCAAAAACTTGTCAATATTTAACATTATCAGGAACAGAAGGTTTGTGCCTCATTTCTACCTCATATCCTAGTCTTAGATTAATAGGAGGCTTGAAAGTACTAGCATCCATAGCCAATGAATCTACTAATTTGTTCCCATCCCTTGGAATAAATTGAATGTTAAAAGCTTCGAAAAAGTTCTCAACCAGATCCCATACTTCATTTCTATACACCCTAAGCCTAGGGTGTTTTGTCTGACAGTGATTTTTAATTTGTTTTATAATCAACTCCAAATCTCCAAAAGCAGAAATTGACTTAATTCCCATATGTTTAGTTGTTTGCAGAGCAATAATCAGGAACTCATATTCCACTACATTTTTTGTTGCTTCAAATTCCAATTTAAAGGAAAAAGGAAACATATTACCTCCAGGTGCAATTAGAAGAAAACTAGCACCTGTTCCTTCCTTGGAATATGCTCCATCAAAGAAGCATTTCCACACTCCTTCAGTTTGTAGCTCTGTAATTACATTCACTGAAGCAAGTTGCTTCTGATTATCTTCAGCCAACTCTGCATTATCATGCAGCATGAAACAAGAAAAGTCACCTTTCTCTTGGCTATATACAGGTAAATTGCTTGCTCCATTTTTTGTAATTGTTTTTACAAATCTAGTTTCTCTGTACAATCTCCTCTCTTCCCCACCAAAAGTATAACAACATATGTAAAATCTAGTTTCAGAACACCACCCAATTTAGCCCCCCATGACCTAGATAGTAGCATTCCAAATCTAGAAAGGATATCTGCTACTATTACATCCATGACCAAGCTTCTAGTTGGAATTTGGGCTAGTGAAACTACTAGATCCTTAAAGACCCCCAGACACTTGACTTTGTTTGAATCAAAAGAGTACAGGTCTCTATAGGGTTTGGTAACTTGTAGATTTAGTTGCTTCATCACTGACAATGGAATAAGATTGTGTGAATCTCCTAAATCAAACATACAATTATGCGGGAGGAAATTATCGATCAATAAGGAAATATAAAAAGGAGGTGTTGAAGGATCTACTTCCTCTATATGTGGACCAAAAACCACGATTGGTTTATCTTCCTGTAGATTTATAGTGTCATTTAGATTCACATTCTCCTTTAAATTAATAAACTCAGCAATATCCCTTTGATAAACCGGTGTTTTTGCTAATTATGTAAGAGGTACTTGAATTATAACCTTTTCCAACTCTTTAGTAAGACTAAACAAATGACCATGTTTAGCATTCTTTTCATTTTCATCTTGTCCTTTCTTCACGACTGAAATTAATTAGGGAATTGAAACAAGTTTCTCTAAAGGAATTTTTTCACTTTGGTCTTGAGAAGACTCACCTTGAAGTATTTGTGTCTTTCCATTTGCATTATGTTGTTGCTTTCCTTTATTTACTTGTTTTGTAGGCTAAGATTCTTGTGGAGTCACCTTTGGTGAGGAAGCTGGAACTTTCTGCTCACTTTCATTTTCTTGACTTCTTGATCTTTCCTTGATCTCAAGTCATATTTCTTATGTAGTTCTGCCTACATAAAATCATAGAATTGTTTCCAATATTCATCAATTTTATTTTCATCATAAATGGCATCTATTTCGGCATATTCATACTCTTCTGCTTCAACACCAAGTTCATCTTCATCTACTACATATAACGTAGAAATTTGATCTTCATGGTCCCTAGGGTGCTCTAGTACTTCACCAGGATCTGCCTCTATATACAATGGTGCTTGAATCTGATCTTGATATTTTCTCTCCTTTTGTAAGATTTGCAAAGGTTTTCTTCTATATTGGGGATTAAAGTTCTTATTATATTGTGTTTGTCTCTGAGAATTCTTATTTTCCAACTCTAACTTATTCAATTTATCTGACAAAGTTTTAATTACATTACTCATATCCTCTCATGTTTGACTTTGAGAGGATTCTATCTTTGTCTTTCCCTTGTCTTGGATAGATTGTGTCTCTGGTGCTTTGCCTGCAGCCACCAAATTTGCTTCTATCTCTAATGCATCTTTTGGATCTAATCAACAGGTGGAGATCTTCTTTCCCTTAATGTGAATCCAAACTTTGACTCAAAAGCCCCTGCAAAATTTATTTTTGTACCAGCAGGAGGGGGCTTAATCTCCACTGGAAGACTATTGTACAATTTATTAAATCTTCTGACAAATTCACCTACAATTTCATCAGATTTCTTCTTTATAGCGTTAAACTTTGTCAGTGAATACCCATGGTCTCTTTTTCTCCCCATCTCTGGGTGAATAGACGTTCGATCTCTCCCCAAGAAGGAATAAAGTTATTGGGAAGCCCTTTAAACCATTTCCTTGCTTCTCCATCCAAGGATTGAACAAAAAGTCTTAGAACAACATCTGAATGTTCAACATTTAGGTTACTACAAAATTACAAAACACTGATACATGATTCTATGTTGTTTGTTCATCTTCCCTTGTAAAACGAGGAAGAATCTTGAGGTATTCTTGTGGCATTTGACTCAACGGTTGTGACAGTTGAAGAGGAGCATACCTATTTGTCAAGAATGCGGGAACTGCCATGTTTGCTCCCAAATTTACTGAACCTTGATTACCAACAGATGTGGAACCTGACTGAGGGGTAAATGGAGTGGCAGAGGTGGTAATGTAGTTATAGGTTCAGGTTGAAAAATTATAGCAGATAATGGAAAAGTAACAACTCTAAAGACTGCTCTTGACAGTTAGGTTCTTGAAATGAAGATGATGAAAAAGGTGACTCTGGATCAGATGAATGTTTGGGTGAGTTTCTACTTGATGCAAATAGTGTAGGAATAGGTGTAAGTGGGGTTTTAGACCTTCCAACCTTCTTAGAAACTAGCCTTTCAGGATTTGAAAGGGCTTGAACCTTCTGTTGTGAGGTGTCTGATCTTGTATGGGGTCTTCTTGGAGCCAGAGTTATTGCTTTTACTCAAAACAGCCAAAAATTCCTCCTCACTGAACAACTAGAGGAAACTATTGAAAACCCAAGGAAAAGTGTTCTTGTCTTCTCTCCCCAGTAACAGCACCAATTAATGTTGTACCTTAAGAAACCAATTTCTTGGTTGTGTAGAAATTGTGCTTAAGACATTAATGTTTATAGTTATTGTCACTTGTTTGTCACTTAATTATATGTTGTGTTCTCAAATGAAGGACCTGGGAGACTTGGTTTTTAACCCTCAATACTTAGGTAACAAGGAAATATCAGAATTCCATTTGGTTGTTGAATATAAATGATGAATGAAGGAAAGCTTGAATAAGTCATGGACACTATGTTGTTTTACGCAGGATCTACTATCTGTGACACTTGGAGAAGTTAAAGATAATATGTTGTCTTACACAGAAACTACTATCTGTAACTTAGAAGAATTACAAAGGTATGAACTTCAAGTATAGGAGCGCTCTTTTAAGGAATTTTAACTTCATTTACATAAGCAAATAAAGACCTATAGCTTCATTACCATACTTAAAGGAAGAAAACATAAGATGACACACAACAGAGAAGTCACAAAATCATACCCAACAATATGTGGAAAAATTATGATTCTTTCATTAATCAATAGTTGTATCAGGAATTCACTGGCCTAGTATTCAGGTTCTCCAAAATTCGAACCCTTTATTTATAATTTTTCCTCTTTTATACATTATGAAACAGTTGGTGGTCTCTGAAGCTGTCAAACTACTTAATTGTTTCCCTAACTGTATAAGTAAAAACTATTACAGAATATTCCACAGAGGGTAAACGACACCTCAAAGAACATAAAATAACAGGAAATAACGGAACTTAGAAGATTATGGTTGTTCTCTGTTCGAAAATGATTGAGCCTTAACGGAACAGTAGATGAAGGGTGGAAAGCTTTGGGAGAACTGCGGGGGGTAAAAAGCATGTGAGAGCATCAATGACGTTGAACCCCCACGATGATTCCTGGCCGCACATTTTGGTCAACTGTGTTAACATCACAGTCCACTGTAGGGGTCGAGCTCTGATTAACCCTCATGCTCATTGCTTCCCCATAGTGCACCTCAAAGTGCTTATCTAACTACAGCTTGATTGTGCTTGTTGAAATTGTATGACATTTGAACGATGACGGGCCCACGGAACTTAAAAAGAATCAACACTGGTTCATAAAACCTATCGCATCCACCTTTTCAATGCACCTTGACTCCCTTACGGACCCAATATAACATAAAATTGTATTTAATAATTCATCAAGTCTGATATTAAAGAATGCACCCATTGACTTTGTCGACCCGATCTCCGGACCCGATAGGAAATAAAATAGGATTTGATAATTTATCGGGTCTGATATTAAATACTACACCTAATGACTTTGTCGACCCGATAGGAAATAAAATAGGATTTGATAATTTATCGGATCTGATCAAAACATGAAAACTGATCACTTTCCGACCCGATATTGCGACCCGATATCTGACGAATCTCGCTTCTTCCGATGGACGGCTGAGATTAACCCAAACTTCATCAAATTTAAACTGTGTTTGATACACCGTCGCGTCCGATCTCTGAAATGAACCTATTCTAGTTAATGATGCGATTATTGTTGGATCTGTGGCCTCTTGATCGAATGACTTAGATCTTCTCGCGGGTTTGAAACTTTCAAAACCATTGAATATATAAAATCAAATATTCCTTTCATATTTTTTATTTTTCTTCCATTTTGTAATAAGACTTAAAATAAAACTTAAATAACAATGGACATTGGATGCTACAACAGGTTACATCTCCTAGGGTTAGGGTTTTGGTTGTTTAGGGTTTTCTCATGTTTTTCAATAATAAATAGGCCCTTGAGCCTCATTGTAACATAGTTCAGTTGGCATGTAGTTGCCACATCTCTTCTAAGAGATAAGCTACCATCGCCAGAGCTATCTTATTTTCATTGTGTTTATAAGCATAGTTTAGTATTTTTCTATTAGTGAAATGAAGTGTTTTTCTATTGCATATCTGTATTTATGATTATATATATAATTTGTTGCGTTCTTGTTTAAGTTCGGAGCGTTCTTGTTTAAGTTCGGATTAGTGTGTGGAGTAAAACAAAATGGATCTTGATGACGATTTGGATGCTGAATTTACAAGAAGTTACCTATGGGATCCTAAGATCCATTGACCCCCGTTATGTCAAGTGGTATCAAACCATAGTTATTTCTTCTAATTGAAAGGTAAATAAAGTGTTTTTGTACAAGATATTTGTAGCTAGAGAGAGAATAAATTGAAGAAGTTGCTCAAGAAACACAGAGAGAGAAAGAATTAAGGGTAGTTGGTTGAAGAAATAGTATAGCTGTGCAGGAAAGAATTCATGCAAGGAATCAGAACTTACAAGAGTAGATACCGGAGAAGGATCCAGAAACATAAGGACTAGTGTAGAGTGATTGGAGAAAATTCCAACCAAGAAGTAGAACTAGAGGATTGATAGTCCATGCACTTTGAGGCAAGGAATGCAAAATATGGTTGAGATCTCAATGTTGATGAGACTTGGTAAGTAACATTGACCCAGGTGGATATTGGTGGCCACCTACCTATTCCAATTGGACCCCCAACATATTTCCTTTGAGTTTCCTAATTTCCAACACAGTTTCCCATTTCCGCAGTTTTCTATTTTTGGTAGTTTTTCGGGTCCTAAAATTCTGGAGCCATTTCAAGGCCCTAAACAGCGTTTTTGGGGAAACAAGAAAATGTGAGCCAAAGGCTCATGTTTTTCGTCAAAATTTGTTGTCCTCGGATAGACCTTTCTAATGGGCTATTGTGTGCACCATCTCTTAAGGTTAGGTTTTTGGATGTTTAGGGTTTCCCATCGTTTCTTCATGATAAAAATATTAGAGAGCCTCATTATAACTGAGTTCAGAAGGCATATAGCCATCACATCTCTTCTCAGAGATAAGCTACCATCGCCTGCGCTCGTTTATTTTCTTTATGCATGTAAACATTTTTCAATAGTTTCTATTTATTAACTGAAGTTTTGTTTCGTTGTATCTCTATGTTTTTGTTCAAGTATGTATTTCATTTCATTCTTTCATAAATATGAATCAGTGGTATCATAACAGTCTACTCTTTATCTACTTTTTTGTGCAGGTCCTGTTGATGATGCCGGACCCTCCAACATGTCAAGGGGATCTCCCCTGTAAGAAGTCCCAATTAGACCTTAGACCGTTTGGTGTAGGAGTCCCAACAATGGGTCATATGGTAATGCCTTGACCGCGATTTCGCATAGAGGCAAGTAAGATGATTTTGTTGGCAACAAGGGTGTGACAACTGCAGCGAGTCAAGGAAGGTGCATGAGAAGTTCCAACACATGGTGGTTGAGATGAGTGCACCCCTTGGAAACCTGTAATAGTACTCAGATGGGAAGGGAACACACGAGCGAAGATACATCACAAGCTGGAAAGAAAGTTAGCTGGCAATCCAAAGTGATGGTTAAACCAACAACACGTTTCAGAAAGATTCATACATACTCATACAGAATAGTCCATACATGCATGCATAAGAAAGCAAATACATATTCCATTTAGAGTAAACAATATAGCTAGAATACAATACAACATCCGCATGAAACGTGTTGGCTCTTATTATATAAAGAAGCGTAATTTCCAGTCATACAATAAATCCATGTCCAAGCACTAGCTCCAACAATGGAACGTTATAGCCACATCCGCCTACTCCTCCAAAGAGATGTATGAGCTCCGTGCAGTGGAGAAGCCAAGGTGCTTTACAATACTATCCAAGCTCTCTCCAAGAAAGTCTTATCGGAAGCTTGGCTGACCAAAATCCTTTAAAATGAGTTATGAGGTTCTATTTATAGCAAAGGGTGGGGTGACCCTTGACATTCCCCTTTGTGATAGTTCATCCACCCTCATGAATCTTCATCTACTCTATGACTGTTACATCCAACTATTGACACTTGAACCTCCACTTGACATGACGTTACATTACAATGCACATGTGCTCATCTAAGACAAGGTGGCTTGCGCAAGCCATGCAAGACATCACTAATACTCGATCCGTTGAGGTGAGACCAACTCTTTGACATGCTTGTGATGGTGAAGGTGGTGAGTTGATGCCAAGCTTGGTCATCCATGATGGTGTGCATGCATCCCATGGTGACATCTTGCCGAAGTGATCTCTTGCCTCTATTGCATCTGGGTGCATTAGTGTGGCTCCTTCATCCAAATCATCTGCTAGCATGTGCATGGTCTTCTTGGTGCAACCGAACCGGCAACACACTGATGCATAGTGTCTATGAGGTCTTCAAGGTGTCTTAATGGTCATGTGCATCAACTTGCCCAAGTACATGTTTAGCTCCAGTTGGACTTGCTTCTTGTCTTCACCTTGGGGAGTGTGTTGAATGGGTTGGATCACATGTGTGCGCACAATGAGATGCATGTTGTTGAATCTCTTGCATGTGACCAACAACACTGCTCACCATGTCTGCTCCATGGCAACTTCTAGGATGGATCTTTAACTTGTACAGGCGCAGTTTCATTTGTGAATGTATGTTGCGCCCCCTATTGTTCCTGTTCCTGTTGCACTCATTCGCTTGTCTGTGTAGCTTCATGTTCTCTCTTGAGTTGCTGATTCAACACATGAAACTCCTTATTTGTTCCATTCTTTGTCTTTGTGTGATCTTCATGTCACGTCGTCACCTCATAGCTTGAGTCTCCAAAGTTTCTTTCATCACCAATGGATCTACTTGAGATTGCAACTTTGTTTCGCCTTTGTGTTGTCAACAACCTTCCTCTTGTGTTCGTTGCATCTGGTATGCTGCCTTCAACAGTCGTTCATGACGCTGCTCACTATGATGTTGTTGTTGGCATATCTTTATGTCCTTGCCTATGAACAGCTTGATGTCTTCATGAGTATGAAAAATCATATACACTTGATTGACTACATCCCCTATGATGTTGTTGTTGGCATATCTTGATGTCCTTGCCTATGAACAGCTTGATGTCTTCATGAGTATGAAAAATCATAGACACTTGATTGACTACATCCCCAAGTGTGGTCTGAATGGTGTCTTCCACTATGCTCTCCTGGAAACCATTGTACTTGTGTTGGTGAGAGGCAGATGAACACATGTGATACCTGGAGACATGGAAACACTCATGGAATGTAATCTATCAGTCGAAAACCAAACTAAACTTGAGAACTAATTTGCAACATACCTTTGTGATTGATCATGAAGGTTGTGCAATTTCAGCCGGGAGGTCAGGAGACTGAGTGTCAAGACTACGCAAGGCATGGTCTAGGTGGTTAGGAGGTTGATTGACTGTTGGAACTGTGCAATGCACAGTCCAGTCTGGTTGTTGACTACTAGATTGCACAATGAGCAATCTCAGCTGACAATGGTTGCAGGCTTAGTGACTGCATTGCACAATTTTCTGGGCTAGCATTCACTGTGTTATGAAGAATTTGGTTGCTACGGATAAATACTAATTCCCTAGATAAGTACCCATATCTATAACAATAGTTTAAAGCACTTTAACCTTTTTCTATAAACAATAGATAAGACAAAGAGAATGAGAGGACCTACTTGTACTTTTTCTTTCCTCTTGTCTCTTTTGTATCGGTCATGTCGCTTCTTCTCGTACTTAACATGCTTGAGAAGTACTGTAAATGTCAACAGAAGACAAAGAACCAATCAAAGCAAAAGATATATTGATTACAAGTAAATGGAGTTAGATACATTCACACATATAAGCATCATATATCAAGATAAGCATATGGAAAAAGGTGTAAATACTTTCTTGAATAGAAGGAAGAATTACAACCATGAAGCCTAATTCGAAGTCACTCCTCTAGCTTTGGTTCCATCCATGTCACATCATAAGCATGACATTCCGGCAACATAACAAAACTTACAATAGTCTTAATTCTCAAAATAACATTATCTCCTTATAATTCATCAAAGTCCAGCCCTTGATCACTTAGATGAGTGCTCAATTTATAGGAAGATGGAGGAGGTTTTGTCATCAATGAGGGTAGTGAATGGCCTTCCAAACTTAGAATTAGTTCCATGGAGGAAGGGATCAGAGGATAAGAGGCATCTTAACTCATTCCGCATCCATTTTCGAGCTCATAGGAGATGATAAGTGTGGTAATCTTCTAGAAGGCTCCAAAAGACAAGAATATTCCCCAAACCCTATGTGAATTTCACTCAAACTCGCTCAACACAGGTCAAAGAGGGCCTAAGTGCTATGCAAAGTACCTTGGCATGGACTTAACTGGTCCGCAGTGCACCCTTGCATGGGCCTACCTGTGCTGGTCCCTCTAGAGGTCATTTCAGGATGTCTTCAAGCCATGAAATTGTCTAAGAAGGAGGCATTCAAAAGGTTGAATTGTTTAGGGCATGTAGCAACTGAAGTTAGGGTTTGATGAGCCTTAAAACATCAATCTGGATGATGGGAGTGATGTGTTGTGTTTGACCTATAATAGCTTCCCCCTAAAGCATGAAGTCGAAAAATATTAATGTCAAGTGAAATGGTTTACGATGTGATGAGGAGGTTCCGAAGTGGTTGGTGACCTGCATTGATTACAATACATAATATCATGATATTTTGTTTTTTTTTTTAATTTTTTCTCATGAATTGCTGAGGGAAGGCATACCCATGCTCAACATATAAACTTTCATTACAAGTACACAGACAGTCGTCTACAGATATACACCCATGATCAGAATGACCATCAATGTAAAGCCATTGTACGGATGATTTGGTACATTTCCTGAAAATCGCAGCCCGGATGGATGAAACTAGATCTGGGGTCTTATATCTCGTTCAATCGTTCGCTCAAGTACAAGTCTAACCATGTGAATATGTGATCTGAAGTCGAACTTGGGAAGACACTGTCTGATTACCAGCCAATGATATAAGTTGTTAAGAGACGTGAGAGAAATCACCGATAATGATAATGATCCTCAAGGTACTGTAGTACATTTTGATGTTGAACACCATAAAGAGTCTTTTGGTTGAAGGTCATTGATGTAAACCTATCGCTGAAAGCGAGAAACTTGCCATTGATGTATGCAAGCCTCAAGGTACTGGAAAGGTGTTTCTAAGTCAACTTCTTGGATAATGTGTTGACATCAACAAGAAGTGACTTGTTGCAGGAGGGTCTTGATGTATCCCACATCAATGACACAAAACGAGTGTAATTATTTTGGAGGCAAAATTTGACTGAGGAAACAAGGTTCAGGAATGGTGGTTATGAAAATGAAGGTTTATGGTATTACAAAGGATGAATTTTGATTGAATGACTTCTCTTGAACATGTTGGTGACATTGAAATGAATTGGTAGCATTGACCCAAAACAAAGTGATGGATGGTATGATAGACCAATGGTATGATAATCGTCAAGATGATAACCCAACCCAAATAGTCACGGTGATGAAGTGAAAGTGTCATGTTCAAGAGCGACTTGCTACCAAAAGTGGTTTAACCCTTTTTACATTTTCCCCAGTCATTGCTGACCAGTAACTCTTTATTTTTATCAAGCTTGAGGAGGATAACATATGCTTGTTGTATAATTCCACCATCCATCGCTATGTGATGTTTTAACAAGTCTAGAGAAGTTGAAACTCGGCCTTGTCATGATCGACAAGTTTGTCGCTATTTGATGTTTTAATGAGTTTAACGACAAAGATAACTTGGTCCTTTTCATGTTTAGAGAGTTTGAAAAGGGACAAAAAGAAAACTCCACAAGTTATTTTTTGTAGATTTGTCTCTCAAACCCAAAAAAGCGTAAACAATACGAGAGAGAACCTATTGACCATGTTCGGTCAGCGTATTCCTTTTTTGTAAATAATCTATCCCAGCCCGAAAAATGGTTAAACTTATACTGAGTAAATGTCGTTTCCAATCTGTTAACGAGCTGAAAAGGACAAGTGATCAGCAATCTTTTCATGTTTAGAGAGTCTAAAAAGAGCTTAAAGAGGACTCCAAGGGGGTTCCTTTTTTGATGTTTAACAAAGCTTGAAAAAGAGATAAAATTATGCTCTGTGGTCAAAGATACAATTTACAATCGAGCACGTCAAATCCTATAAGTCAATTGTAAAACCTACTCAAAACACCACCAAATGGATTAAACATACATGTTTCATGAGTAAAAATAGGTAAATACTAAAGTTTATTTGATTAATGAACATGAAATAAACATAAAACAAGTATTTACCATGTCATTTTACCATTTGACATTTACCATTCAGTTTTGTGCTCTGGGCTAGTTTTTTACCTCTAACTTCAGCAACAAATTGCGAGAGATTCTGTGGACCATTTCTCCTACTGTACGGACCAGGTAAGAGACCTACCCCTCCTCTTTGTTTTCATGTCATTATTTTATTGTTTCATGTGAGTTTTAAGGTTTTTTGGGGCCTCTGGGGTTAGATATTTCGCCTTGGGATCAACACAGGCTTACATGTCAAAACTGTGGTGAAGAGCACTAAGATAGAAGGTTGCCTACTCTGCAGTGCACTGTCTCCTTGCCTGGGTTGCGCTGGGTGAGTTTCCCAAACTTGTTTCACCTGTTTTCTCCAAAATTTGTCCTTTTTTTTGCATGGAAAGGATCCTAATTAAGCTTATGGTTTGATTTCAGGCTTTCATCGGATCATAATGTCTATTACTTGGCAAGAAAGAGAGCATGAAGAACAAGACGTGATTGCCCTAAATAATTCGGGTACAGTTGAGGGTGATTTGAGGCCCTCAAAAACTGTGGGTTGCTCAAATACTGTAGGTTGTCCGAAATGAGGCAACAAATAGAACTATTTCAGTTCCTAGTTCATGCATGGGATCCGACAGATCAGGATTTTCACATAGGGCACAAATCAATCCCTATTATGATCGATGATGTTTACTTTCTTACCGGGTTGTCGAGGCAAGGTTCCCCCATCTCACTTTCACGATTTGCCCATGGAGGTGAATCGGTGAGGGATTACATTCAACAGTTTTGTCACACGAGTACACAGCCTAGCAAGCATGGGAAAATAAACATTAGGGATGTAAGTGATTTGCCTTTGAGAACTATCATTTTCATTATCACAAAGTTGGCTGGAAGTGTGACACTTCATCTGGCGAACAGATCATATATGCAGTATGCACTAGAGTGTCTTGAGCCAAAAGTATTTAACTGGTGTGAGGCCATGCTTTCTTCACTGAAAGAACAACTAACAAAGGTAAAAATTGGTAAGACAAATAATTTTAGCTATGGTTCGATCTTAATCGCTTTTTCCTTAGAAATAATTCCATTGATGCTACCATAGCATGTAACACTAGGTGTAGCTGGTCCTAGAGATCCACGAATGTGGAGGTGGGTCGAATTGATGGAAAGATATGCGGGTCAGTCAACAATCATTTTTTCCACTGCATTCTTCAGTTGGCTTGATTGACAACACATTTTTTTCGAGGAGCATCCTGTTGAAACGACGAATTTTCACTATACCAACAAGGGGAACTAACCCGATCACAGACCCCAATTAGATCTGATTTCGTTTGGAGTGGTTAGTTCCAACGGATTTTAAAGGACCCCATGAACTGTTATAGGGTTTGAGAGATTTCTTTTTGGAGAAAGACTTCAATTAAATCAACAAAAGCAAGAGCTAACCTATATGCATCAAATCCTATCTACACTATTGTTAACTACTCTAACCTAGTCCTAACTATCCTAATCTATCCTGTAGGAGCATAACAAAAGAGAGGATAAACATCATATGTATATTCCAAGTCCAAATGAATCAATTACTGGTTCACATAAGAACAAAGTTGTATTATATCCTAATTGAAACACAATTACTTATACAAGAATACACATTCCTTTCCATACAAATAACACTTGCAACTGATGTTTAACAAAGTCTCGAATCAACAACCTTTCATGAATTAACAATGTTATTGAATTATATTCAAATAACCAGGAATAACCATGAACTATTTGTTATCAATATGCACAAAGCAAATCACATTTATCTTTATGCCAGCAACAACACATTGATTCTAAACATATGAGAGAAAAGGGAAATCAATCTGACACAACAGGCTCCTTCTTGAACCAAACAGAGTTCTTTATTCACAATAAATAAAAGTTGTTCTCTCCAAACAAAAATCCCTCATCTCCTATCTGAAGGTAATACTTATGCGGGTGGAAATGACTCTCGGTCTTCCCTTACCCTTTTGCCTTCCCCCTGTTCTCTTCAATATACAGATCAGACTATACAAATGTAGAACAATCAGTGTCACTGCTGAAACGTAGAGGGAATTTCCTATCACTCTAGCGCTTCATTTCCTAGGGAATGAATAGATGTTGATTGAAAGAGAATGACTGCATGTCATCTCTTCGCACCTGTATAAAGCGGACATTATCCCTTATTATCTCCTAAAGGAAACTAAAAACACTGCGCTCGTCATCCCACATCTGGCATGACTGAATGTGTGTTAGGAAGTAATGAAATCTTGATGGATCAACGCTGTCATGAGTGCTTCTACTCAACACAAAGAGTGCATTCATTATGCACTATGGAGTTATGTATTTCCTTTTGCAGAGTGTGTTTCTGCAATATTGACACCAGTGGTGCAGAGGTGTCATCTTGATATAGCTTACATTTATCCGTTACCAGGTCTACTCAAATTTTCCTGTAGAAATAATTCATATCAGCTATGATTGTGAGAAATATGGCAAACATGCTTACAAAACACAAACTTTGCCTTCACTAATCATTTATAGCATCAAAGGGAACAAACGTGAAAGAATCGCCCCCTGGTATTTAATTCATGCATTAATTAATTCCTGCAAGTGAAAATCCGACTTACATAGAAAATCGTCGCATAACACATAACTGGATCTGAAATCCTGACTTGAAATATTATAGGCAGGAACCCATACCCTATCGGGTCCGCGAAATACTATCGCATCGCATCGTACCGTGTGGTTGAGCTCAAAGCTCTACCGATTGTGACTTGCGATTGGCCGGACCTGAAACACGTATATGTCATGGTTCATAATCCTTTGGGTCCGTGCATAAGACTTCCCTTTGAAAAACCTCGACCCCAGCGTATTACCAAAAAACATGGGAAACCACGAGAAAACCCCATGGCCGAGCCATAGGGCCAGACTTGAAAAATTATGCACCTAAATTGATAGTTATCGGCGGGTCTAGTATATAGTGGCGTGCCTTATATATAAGCCCCGGAACCTGTCGATTGCGATACGCGATAGGGCTCCGGACCCAACATATATACATACATATATATATATACATTAATACCGCTGGAGGATCCACAATGTTAGACTTTCAAAAAACACAGGAATATACGGGAAAACCCGCGTCTGTCCATAAGGCTGGACTTGAAATAATATGGATCCTAGTCTATAATCATCATCGGGTCCAGGTGGTAGCGATGTGTCTTATATAAAGGCCCCAGACCCTGCTGATTACGATATGTGATGGGGCTCCGGACCCAATATATATATACTGCGATTAATAATTCCATCGGGTTCCGGAAGGCAAGTGCGCCTTATATATATATATATATATATTATATATATATATTAATATAATTATATATATATATATATATATATATTATATAGATACAACCACACATAACATATACATATACATTACATATACATACATACATACATACATACATACATTATATTTATTTATTTATTTATATATATATAATATATATATATATATTATATTTATATATATATATATATAATATATATATATTATATATATATAAGCCTAGGAAACCCGCTGATTGTGATATACGATAGGGCTCCAAACCTGAAATATATATATTTGGGTTAATAAAACCATCGGTTCCGGTGTATTACGGTAAGCGTTGTGTTTTAATGTTGATTGCGGTTAAGCGAAAAAAGGGTAAGTAGGGCATTTTTTCGAGTATTTCTATTACAAAGAGTTATAATGGGAATGAAGATGCGATAGAAGGTTTTGGGGGTTGAAAAATTCCCGATGAAGGGTATGAATGAAGGACTTCGAAAGGGTTATAGATGAATCATGCAGCAGAGTTTTATTAAAGGGGCTTAACTATTATGAATTGAAGATTTGACTCCCCAGAGAGTTAAAATCCCTGGGATAAAACAGATGATTCAGAGAGATGCACGATCAACTTCTAGGGGACCCATTCAAAATTTATACCAGGACACACTTGAATAGGGTGGTGGTATGGCCACAACAAATGGCGAACCGCTGGGTGAACCGGTTATCTCTCTTTCTAAATAAACCTTGGATCAATAGAACATCAGGGTGTTAAGATAAACTTGAAATGAAAACTGTATAGGTGGATAGGCATGGGTTCCACTTCAACTTTAGTTGCTTCAGGTGGAATGGAGACAAATAGCTTCTACTTACTGATAGTGTTTTGACATGCATTCTCCAATGGTAGTATTATGGGATTTATTGACCCTCTTTTACCTGTTTCTACTTTCAAAATCCTTTCGGGGCCATCACTAGTCTGTCAATACTTGTTTAGGTGTGTGCCTCAGCTCTTTATTGCATATCAAACTTTATGTAGATATGTTTATCTACACTTTATATAAGAATTTCAGTGCTATATTTTCATATGATTGATTGCGCCGCAGTCATGGATCATGCCATATTTTTAAACCGCTTAAGTAAGGTTGGGCTTACTGTATCAACCGGTACTCTGAGCCCAGAAACAGTCCCTACTCTAGCCAGCTTCCCAAACAACCTGTCCTTCCAGATTAGCACAAGGACTTGACATTTAATTTTCTTTTAAATAAGTCCTTCCAGTTTTAGGCACAAGGACTAGAGCACAATTGGATTTTCCACGGGGTATATGACAGTGAGCTTAGCCCATGAAAGGAGGTATACTTGTAGATGACAGGTATTGGAGCATTTAGTGTGGTGGATGGGACCAATGGAGAATAACTGCAAACCTTACAGGCAAGTATAGGCTAGGTCCCAGTGGGATTTATTTAAAATGCAACATTCCTCCATGCCAGTCCAGTTGTAGTTATACATTTTTTTTTTTATAAAGATCCCCCTACATGCTCCAAGTATCCAAGTTATCAACAGATCTCGCCTAGTTCCCAACAGATGCTAATGATTGGCTTTGGTTTGAATTCCACCTCTGATTTTCCAGTTCTCATGGGCTCATTGAAAATTTGTTTGATTTGCAAGGTAATTATGGATTTAGGATCAGCAGACTCATCAGCAAGTTAATGAAGGAGGCAAAAGTTTAAGGTGGCAAATAGGGACAATCTGAAAAAGTAAAAATGAGATTGGAGGACCGAAATTAGTTGGCTGAAAAGGACTACAATTCAAAACAGAAGGGAAAATCAACTTTGCAGAAAAATCAGAAAGGAAAAAGATGGAAATGTAAACAGCAAAAATAAAATGAATTCTAACCTACTCAAGAGGTAACCACCATGTGGTGGCTACTAGAAGTATCTCTTGAGAGGTTGGTCATTAACAGGGAGTTTCTCAATGTCTCCCTGTAATATTTTTGATCTGTAAGTTCCCTAACCAATTCTTTCCTCAATTTGGAATGGGCCCAGCCATAAGTGTTGAAGTTTCACATGCTTACCCTTTGGGGTGACACTATCATCCCAGAGAGAATTTGTTAGAGCGTTGTGCCACTTCCTCTGGTTTTCGGCGACAGATGCATGGATTACGCAGATGAGTTTTTTATTTGAGGACTTTGCAACTCCATTTCCCTGGGGGTAATAGCTTGATGCATGCCTTATGTGAATTGATTTATCAATAGCAAATTAGTTCAACTTTAGTGATGAGAAATAAGAAGCATTATCAAACATGAGAACATCAAGGATGCCAAACCTGTTGATGATAAATTTCTCCATGAAATATATTACCTCATCTTCACTCTCATTCACAAGCCTGTCATGCTCTTTTTCATCAGTGAGTACATTTTTGAATGTCCTCTCACAATGCAGGAGCTCAAGGATCTGCTCGTCACCTTCGAAATGCCTGCCAATTTGAGATGTTATTAGGTGTTATCACCCTAAAATCTTTGTCTCTAATCTTTGGTAAGTTGCCTTGTTTCTAATCATAGTATTATAAGTTTTGAGTCAGCTCATCACAATTAGTATCATTCTCATTTACAAACCCTTCTTTTAGTCATGGTGTTAAAGGGTCTCTAGGTCATTTCATGCTTTAAGAGTTAGGTCATAAGGTTAGAAGTGTTTCAAGGTCATATCTCTTTTCCATCAAAGTCTGACAGCCTCATTCCATGTCCTAGAAGCCTCACCATGAGTTTGGAATTCATATCTCACATTACTTTGGAGAAATTTTCAAACTAGCTTCGAAATCACTGAACTAAGAGTTTTTGTAGCGCGCTACAAAACCCCTGTAGCAGCCTGTTTTAGCAAAAAAACTCTGTTTTCTACTTTTACTAGTCAATTTCTAAAAGCTTTCCTGAGCCGCTGAGAACTTAATTTTGCAAACTGAAAGAGGATTTTATTCCTAACATGCTTCACTACAAAAACCTCTTTCATTTTCTTCAAATTTATTCTGAGGTGGGAGGAATTTATGGTTAAACTTGCGCTACGAAACTGCTGAAAGTCAAGCTTTGTCTTCTGGTTTTAGCAGTCTTTTTCAAGATCAGTTTCTGGTCACATGAAAGGGTATTTTGGAATTCTTAAGGAGTTTTATCTTCATAAACTCTCCTAATACAATAACCTATCTCAATTTCTTCATAAGTGTTTTCAGTTGGGAGATACTAAGCTTTCATTGAGACCCTACTTTCAGAAAACGGATTTTTTCTTGTTTGCCACGTGTTTTTCAAGGACAGATTCTGAACAGCTGGAGGAATGTTTTAAAAAACTATGAGAGGTTTTTGTTCTAGACAACATGGGCTACAAAAATCTCCTTCAGTTTCGTAAAATGTGTCATGGATGAAGAGATAAAGGCTCTGCAATTTTCAAGGATCTAAACCTAAAAAATAGGGAAACATGTTCCCTAATTTCTAGGGTTTGTCATCAGCAGTTGGGTGACCACGTGGGAGGCTTCATCAAATTCGACTTCATGGAGTTTTAGGTGTCAAAGAATGCTGTAAATGCTTAGATAAGGTTGTTGAATCATAATAAGGAGTTACACTCCTAGTTGTATTAGGTCACTAGCACTCCTAGTTAACAGC
>APFE030050550.1:5747-27948 GCA_000404065.3 Pinus taeda
TTACTGGTTTGGGACCAGTGGTAGGAGTTGTACTCACTATGACGCTGACTTCGGGTTGGTTGAGACTGGTCTGGGACCAGTGGTACATACTCTGAGACTGGCTTTGAGTCAGTATGATACATCCTCGATCATTTCTTCTTCATAATTCGGACAAAAACATAGCAAAGCATAACAGAGCAGAGCCATACAGATCAGTACAGGGCAGAACAAGATAAAGCAGAACAGGCAAAATAGAGCAGAGTAGAGAAAGGGTCAGGTTGTATAGGGCAGTGCATTTGATGGATGATAGTAGCAACCAACAGACAGATTGCAGATGAAGTTCTTCCTAGTTGAGAGGGAGTGTTAAAATTGGCAACTAGGGCCAAACTTCATATGGGTCATTTTATTCATGGCTGATAATATGTTCATTAGATTCCTCTCGTCGAGAGGTGTAGGATTGATCTAAAGATCATCCGATTCCGGTAAGTATTCATGGAGATATGAATTTATTTTGATTATGGAATTATTATCAAGCCGACCTACGACTCATGTAGGCTCAGAATCCCAACAGTGGCATCTATTCAAACATGAACAGTTGTGTATAAATACAAGAGGACTTTTCCTCATTTGCACTCACTCATCTCATCACATCTCTCTCTCTACTGCGCAAAAAAGAGTCTCTTCTCTACTACGCAGAAAAGGGTCTCTCTCACACGTGAAGCCGGAAGCTGCTGAAACTGAAGCTGCAACTGCAGATCCAAACTTTGACTAGCGTGGACCATCAAACCTCCTCTTCTGATCTGCATTGTAGGTTCATCTAAACCTCCTCTGAAGGCTGCAACTTTTGGTGGTGGAATCAAGTCGATCCGACTGACGGTTTGCGAGATATCGACTGCCCTAGTTTGAAGGAAGTTGCTAAAACTAAAGCTGCAATTGCAGAAGTGAAGTTTGACCTGGGTGGATTAGAATATCTCATCATCTGAACTGCATTGTAGGTTCCTCTGAACCTCCTCTGAACGCTGCAACTTTTGGTGGTGGAATCAAGCCAATCCAACGGTCGATTTGTGAGATATCGACTGCCCTAGTTTTGATGATGAAGTCGCTAATGCTGATGCTGCTGATATAAATCAGATTTATTGTACTATTTCTCTCTGCGAAATTATTGAAGATAAAAGAAGATTTGATCAAAGGGTTTCCCCACACATTATGGAGTTTGTCCCTAGCTAGCCACCACATCTTGTGTCTTTTGTCTTGGCTTGTTTTTTGTCGATCGTTTAATGTTCTATCTGCACTTTACTTTATGTACATGTGATTGCTAATCTGTGGAATATAATAAGAAAAAGAAGTAAACTGTTATAAGAATAGAACATACCATAACTTAACACTTAGTCCATAGTGGATTGTGCCTCGAAGATATCTCAAGAGATTCTTGGCAGCAATCCAATGAGTGTGATGATGCTCGACCATATATTGACTGAACATGTTTATAGTGAAGCATATGTCAGGATGGGAGTTGAACAGAAACATCAGGGCACCCACAAGTTGACGATGCTTAGTAGGGTTCGCCAATCTAGGCCCAACAACACTTCCACATAGCTTCTTAAACTTGAATTCCATTGGAGTAGTCACAGACTTGCAGTCCACCATCCCACATCTCTCAAGTAGGTTCACAATGTATTTTCCTTGAGAAAGGAAAATCTCACATGGCTTTTGCGAGACCTCCAACCTTAGGAAATAATGCATCAGCCCTAGGTCCTTCATCTCAACTCCCTCTTGCATTGATGAATGAGAGGGTCATCACCAGTCAAAAAGAGATCATCCACATAAAGGACCAGAATGAGAGGTTTGTCCTTTTCAACCTTAAAGTATAGGTTCGGGTCAGCATCACTCCTTGTAAATCCCAACTCCATAAGATAGCTATCGATCCTCTCATACCCAGCCCTAGGGGCTTGCTTCAACCCACAGAGGGCTTTATTCAGCCTGCATACATGTGTCTCACGATCTTGAACCTTGAGCCCCTCGTGTTGTTCCACATAGACTTCCTCTTTAAGAGAACCATGCGAGAAGGCAGTTTTGACATCCATATGGTGTAGGCTCCATCCTTGCGAGGCAGCAAGGGCTGTAATCGAACGGATGGTGGTATATCGGGAAATCGGTGCAAATATCTCATCATAGTCTACTCCTTCCTTTTGAGAGAAGCCTCGAGCTACAAAACTGGCCTTGAATTTCTTAGCAGTCCCATCAGCTCCATGTTTGATCTTGTATAGCCATTTCGAAGTGACCATTGACTTTTCCTTGGGTCTAGGAACCATATCCCAGACTTCATTCTTCATGATCGACTCATACTCCTCATTCATCGCAAACTTCCAAACTTGTTGTTTCACGACATCTTCGAATGTACAAAGCTCAGATTGAACAATGGTACTCATGCCAGCTAAGTACCCTTGGTACCTATTTGGCTTTTTGCTTTCACGAAATGTCCGCCTTGGTGCAATATGTTTCTTAACATCTTCAAGAGAATCTTTGAGCCACAAAGGCCTTTTCCTTGAAGTAGAGGGCTCATTAGGAGGTGGATCAATGGGATCCATCGGACCTTCAACATCAAGATCGGTTCATCAGGCAAAGGTTCATCCAACTTATCTGTATCAACATCATCATTGTCCTTCCCTGGAATAGGAAGATCTCAGATATTTCTAAGGTCAAAATCTTCATTGAAAGTGACATTATGACTCAATTCCACTTCCCTTTGACTGGACACATAGATTCTATATGCCTTTGAAGTTTCATTGTAGCCCACAAACATTCATTTCTTCCCAGATGCATCTAGTTTGTTTCTTTTCTTTGTGGTACATGAAAATATACGGGACAACAAAAAATTATAAAATGAGAGACATTAGGTTTCTTACCGGTGAAAACTTCTTCGAGTGTCTTGAAGTCCAAAGCTTTATGTGGGCATCGATTTTGGACATACATAGCGGTGTTGGCAACTTCTCCCCATAAGAACTTCGGAAGACCTTGATCATGAGGCATAACACAGTTGGATTCTATGATAGTACGATTCTTCCTTTCGGCAACACCATTTTGTTGAGGAGTATATGCGGTAGTGGTCTCCCTCTTAATGCCAACTTCTCTACAATAGTCTTTGAATTCATTTGAGTCATATTCGGTACCATTATCAGTCCTCAATATTTTGATCTTCTTCCCTGTTTGATTCTCGACTAAGGGTTTGAAGGAGCATAACCATTTGAATACTTCATCCTTCTTCTTTAAGAAATAGATCCATGTTTTGCGAGAGAAGTCATCCACAAAAATAGCATAATACAAATATCCAACCAAAGATGTCACAGACAACATACATGTATGATCACAATGGACCAATTGAAGAATATCGGTGGTTTGAGTCTCACTTGAGGGGAATGGTCCCTTTGTATGTTTTCCAACTTCACATCCCTGACAAACACCTTCATGATTTAAGTTGAATTTGGGCATTCCTATGACCATCTTCCTTACATCGGGTAAGGCTTTGAAATAAAGGTGAGCAAATTTTCGGTGCCATAATGGAGTGTTACAAGTCATTGCTCCCATGGACTTCCTCCAACCTGATAGAGACCTTCAACCTCGAATCCAAGAGCAAATGCATCTCTTGGGTTCCTTTGCCAAACACGAACCTTTCCATTAATGAATGTCACCTTTAAAGCTTTGTCTTCCATCGCAGAAATAGAAACCAAGTTCTTTTTCAGATCAGGTACATATAGCACTTCTTGCAAATGAAGAGTTTGACCTTGATTTAAATGAAGAGTAACAGTCCCAGTTCCTTTCATGGGATAAGTGGCATTATCCCCAAGTATAATCTCCATATTTGTCTTCTTTTCAACCAAGTTTGAGAGAGCTTCTTTATACCCAACGAAGTGCCTTGGGGTACCACTACCAATCAACCAATGGTCCAAAGTATCTAGATGAGAGGCGTTGGAGAGGGCAGAAATAAGATAAAATTCTTTTTGCTTTACAGCATTAACTTCTTCATACCTAGAGTTTCTCGACTTCTTGGGAGGACGACCATTTCCATTACGAGTAGCGAGAGCATTCCTCTTTCCTTTGTTGTTGAACCGATTGTTCCTTTGATTGCCATTACCCTTGAAGTTGTTGTTATTGTTGTCATCATCTCTTGGAATATCCTTTTTGTGAGGACACTCTCTAACAAAGTGGCCAAACCTATTGCAATTGAAGCACCTTCCTTTCTTTCCTTCTTTGAATCCCGGCTTGAACCCTTGTCCTTGATTCCTTCGACCAAAACTGTTCCTTCTCTTAGAATGAGTGGAGAAGGTAGTAGGATTGTTTCCATTTGAGGGCTTGTCTCTTTCCATCATCCTTATTTCTTCTTGATTGCATTTGGCCAAAAGTTCATCAAATCCCAGAATCCTGTCATTGTTGAGGATGGTAGTGTTAAACACATCTCAATCTCTTGTAAGGCCTCCAAGTGCAATAAGAGAAATCTCTCTGTCACTAGTGACTTCACCAATAGATAGGAGATCATTCTTGATCTCGATAATTCTCATGAAATAGGATTGGATTGATTCTCCTCTATCCATCTTGATATCTTTCAACTTGTTCTTGAGAAAAAGAATTTGATTTGCATTGTTTACTTTGAACATCCCAACTAGCTTTTCATACATCTCCTTAGATGTTTCCAAATTAGAAATATAGTGAACCAACGGCTTATGAATAGAATCAACAATAATCTTCCTAGCTTTAACCTCACCTTTCTTGTACTTGGTTTGTGCAACAATGGATGCATTTGAAGGAAGCTCTGTTATTCTTCCTTTGACATAGTCCATGGCATCATTTTCTTCCAATGTCAAATCCAAATTCATTTGCCATGCATGATAGTCAGATTTGTCCTTAAGCTTGTTCTAAGATTTGAAGAAAGATGTAGTCATCATTGGGATTAGTTCCAAGTCCTTGTCCAATAACTTCCCTTAATGATTGCTTTGTTTCACTCTTGCTTGAGATTTGTCTTCACTTGAGCTCTAATACCATGTTAATTTTAGATAACAATGGTATGTTCTATGCTTTAGCACAATTTACTTTAATGTTCATTATCAACCAAATGACAAATTAACTTATACACATTGACAGTAAATGCAGATAGAACATAAAAACATATGCAAAAGACAAGCCAAGACAAGAGGACACAAGATGTGGCGGATGCTAGGGATAAACTCCAATGTGGGGAAACCCTTTGATTAAATCTTCTTATTATTCTTCAATGGTTCAGCAGAGAGAGAGAGATAGAACAAATATCAGAAATACAAGCCCAAAACAGTTCTTCCAAATCAGTAGCCAATGCAACGCTAACGAAAAGTCAACGATGGCAAAGCTACCCCAAAATGTCCTCCAAGCAGCTTGTTCAACAACAGAAGACCTTCCAAGGGAGTCAAAGTCAACCCAAAACCTGCTCAGTCAACCCAGTCAAAGTCTGTTGTAATTATGCGGTTAAACCAAAAATTCAAAGCAACAGTCAACTCGGTCAAACAACCCCCAATCACCTTGTGCCAAGGAATACGGCCTGCAGAAATCGAAATTCTGCCCACAAAACAGAAGTCAACGCTGGTTAAATACTCAAGTCAACGCTGGTCAACACATGCCCTAATCCCTGAAATTTTCAGCGTCCCAAACTAGTCTAGAAGTCTGCCTTCCTCCACACGTGCGAAGTAGAGAGAGAGCCTCCAAGTTGTACGAACCAATCAAGAGAGGGGAGAGAAGAAGATGTGTTAAATTATGGTATGTTCTATGCTTAGAGCAGTTTACTTCAATTCTTCTTATTAGCCACTGATTAAAAATCACATAGACATAAAGTAAAGTGCAAATAGAACATTAAACGATCGACAGAAAACAAGTCAAGACAAGAGACACAAAATGTGGTGGCTAGCCAGGGACAAACCCCAATGTGGGGAAACCCTTGATCAAATCTTCTTTTATCTTCAATAGTTCAGTAGAAAAATAGTACAAAATCAAAATTCTGCAATTTTATATCAGCAGTAGCAAACCCTAAATCAGCAAAGACAAATTTAGTAAAACGAGATGAAATTGACCTCCAATATGCTTGGTCAATTTCCCGGTCATCTAGTCCTTGAACAGTCTGAAGAAGCAGCTCATAAACAACCCCAAAAACATAGTCAATCTACAGTTGACTGAAGTCAACCTGCTGCCCCAAACTAGGGCAGTCAACGTTGGTCAAACCAGAGGTCAGATTACCTCGGTTTGCGTGCCAAAATTATGCGGCCTGCCTAGGAGAGGTAGCCACACCAAAACTGCACTCTTTTAAGGTCAACGCTTGGTCAACGCTGGTCAAAAAGATCTTCTGCAGCCCCGGTCAAACTCGGTCAACACAATCAACTATTCTGCGTCATTTTTCCTGCGTCCTCCTTCAGCCTACATCCTCTTACTTCCCACGTGAGAGAGATCCTCTTCCTTGTGTGTACCCAATATGCAAGGACAGAGAAGAATGTGAGAGATGAGATGAGTTGAAAATGAATCAACCTCACTTGTATTTATATGCTTTGTTGGGCATGTGTGCCACACATTTAGCTGCTGGCTGACCTTGACAATTTGTCAAGTAAATGCAAATAAATCCATATCTCCATAAATACTTGTTGGAATCGGATGATCTTTTGATCAATCCTACACCTCTCGACAAGAGGAACCTAGGAAAAACATCAGCTGCCATAAATAGGATGACCCACATGGAGTTTGGCCCTAGTTGCCAATTTTAACACTCCCTCTCAACTAGGGAAAACTCCATCTGCTAATTCGTCTGACCGTCCGTACTGTCCCTGCCATCAAATGCACTGCTTGGCTCTGCTTTGCTGAACTATGAAGAAAAAGAAATGATCGAGGATGTATCATACCATCCTCCACTAACCTGAAGTCAGTCTTTGAGAGTGTCATACCACTCTCATTGATCCTAGATCAATGGAGGTCATCCTAGCATAGGGAGTATGGTAGATACAATGATGCGTCCATCGATAGTACTACTAATGGTCCCTAACCCCATTTCCCTACTCATTGATCAGATGAGAGGTACCTCCCATGAGTCCCAGACTGCATGGGTAGGATGCCTCGATAGGAGAACTAATCATCTTGTCCATAGGAGAACGAATCATCCTGTCCAATAGTCGTCACAGGAGAACTAATCATCCTGTCCACAGTCGCCATGGGAGAACTAATCATCCTGGCCCACAGGAGAACTAATCATCTTGTCCCACAGTCACCACGGGAGAACTAATCATCCTGGCCCACAGGAGAACTAATCATCCTGTCCCACAGTCGCCACAGGGTGTCACAGGGGAAGGTTGAACCTTTCACCCTGTACATAGCGCACCACTAGGGGATGGTGAGTCGCCCTGTGGTCGCATGTTGCTCCAAGAAGTACCCCCCGCCCCCCTGGAGCTCCTAGAGCTCAATATATGTATCATACACGACCCTCATAAGACGGTCTCTCAACAACACCAAGTCATTCTCAGAAAGTCAAGAATTTGACCTTTCCGAGAGGCTTCGTCAAAATGTCAGCGACCTATTCATCTGTACCGATATGTTGGAGCCTTATTGCTCCTCGTTGTACCATATCTCGGATATAGTGGTACCTCATATCAATGTGCTTGGAGCGATCATGAAATACAGGATTCTCTGATAAACGAATCCTGCTCTGGTTGTCACACAGGATCATGGTAGTATCCAATGTGAATCCAAACTGCTCACTGAAGAGCTTCCGTAACCAGACTGCCTCACAAGAGGCCATACTAGCAGCAATGTATTTTACCTCGGCGGTGCTCAAAGCTACTGACTTCTGCTTCCTGCTCATCTAGGATATTGAGGCAGATCTCAAAGAGAATTAGCACTTGGAAGTGCTCTTTCGATCCACCACACTGCCTGCCCAATCAGCATCGATATATCCATGTAGTCTCACATCTCTGGTAGTGTATCTCAAACCATGTGTGATCGTGCCATGAAGATATCTCAATAGATTCTTGGCACCAATATAATGTGTGTGGTGAGGCTCAACCATATGCTAACTCAACGTGTTGACTGCAAAACAAATATCCGGACGGGAGTTCACCAAGAACATCAATGCTTCGATGAGTTGACGATACTCGATAGCATTTTGTAAAACAGGTCCAGCAGCACTACTGCTTAACTTCTTGAAGTCAAGCTCCATTGGGGTAGTCACGTGCTTGCAGTCCACCATACGAAACCTCTCCAATATCTTCACCACATATTTTCCTTGAGATAGGAAAATCTCCCTTGGTTTCTGCCAGACTTCTTATCCTAGGAAATAATGCATCAGTCTTAGGTCCTTCATCTCAAACTCAGAAGCCAACTCCCTCTTACATTTGTGAATGAGAGGGTCTACACCTGTTAGAAAGAGGTCGTCAACGTACAACACCAGTATGAGAGGTGTTTCATTTTCAACCTTAAAGTGAAGGTTAGGGTCAGCTTCACTCCTAGTGAATCCCAACTTCATCAGGTAGCTATCGACTCTCTCACACCATGCTCGGGGTGCCTGCTTTAGCCCATAGATGGCTTTTTTCAACTTGCACACGTGAGATTCCTGGTCATGAATCTCAAATTCTTCAGGTTGTTCCACATAGACTTCCTCTTTGATCGAACCATGCAAGAACGCAGTCTTGACATCCATATGATGTAGGTTCCATCATTGCGAAGCAGCAAGGGCTATGATCGAGCGGATGGTGGTATATCAGGCAATAGGTGCAAATATCTCGTCATAGTCTATACCTTCCTTCTGAGAAGCCACGAGCAACAAAACGAGCCTTATACTTTTCAGCACTTCCATCAACTGCATGCTTTATCTTGTAAAGCCATTTCGAAGTGACAACTGCTTTGTCTTGGGATCTAGGGACCACATCCTAGACATCGTTTTTCATGATGGACTCATAGTCCTCAGTCATGGCATCCTTCCATACTTGATGCTTGACAGCTTCTGCGAATGATGAAGGCTCATTTTGAATGATCGTGCTCATGATGGTCAAGTATCCCTGATACCTGGCCGGCTTCTTACTTTCCCGGAAAGTCCCTCTGGGTGCAATGTGTCCTTCAGCATCATCAAGTGTCCCCCTAAGCCATGAAGGCCTCTTCCTAGAAGAGAAAGGCTCTTGCGAAGGGGGATCAATAGGATCCATAGGTTCTTCCATATCGGGCATTGTCTCATCTTCCTTTTCCTTCGGTTCCTTGGTGTCAGCGTCTTTAGATCCCCTTTGAGTAGGAAGATTGTCAACTTTGCTAACAGCCATATCTTCGTCAAAGGTGACATCATGGCTAATCTCGATTTCCCTTTGACTAGCCACATAGATTCTATAGCCCTTAGTATTTGCACTATAGCCGATTCCTTTCTTTCCAGATGCACCCAATTTATTCCTTTTCTCTTTCGGCAGATGGAAATATACAAGACTTCCAAAAATTCTAAAATGAGATACGTCAAGTTGCTTACCAGCGAACATCTCTTCAGGAGTCTTGGAACCCAATGCCTGATGAGGGCATCTGTTTTGCACATATACGGCGGTATTCGTAGCTTCAGCCCATAAAAACTTCGGAAATCTTTGATCATGGAGCATAGCACGGGCAACTTCCACAATCATACAATTCTTCCTTTCTGCCACACCATTATGCTCAGGAGTATATGGTGTTGTAGTCTCCCTCTTAATGTCAACCTCTTTGCAAAAGTGATGAAACTCATCAGATTCATACTTATTCGCATTATCAGTCCTTAAGATCTTGATCTTCTTTTTGGTTTGATTCTCGATCAAGGCTTTGAAGTGACGAAACTAGGAGAACAATTCATCCTTCTTTTTCAAGAAGTATATCCAAGTCTTGTGAGAATAATCATCTGTAAAAGTGAGGTAATATAAATATCCTCCCAAGGAGTTCATAGGCATCATACCAGATATGTCTGAGTGAACCAACTGCAATATATCGGAGGTCTTTCTTTGGCTTGAGGGGAGTGGTCCCCTTTTGAGCTTTCCTTCGGCACATCCTGGACATACACCTTCTTGCTCTACTCTGAACTTGGGCATCCCTGTCACCATTTGTCTTCCGTTGGGTAGAGTTTTATAATGAAGGTGAGCAAACCTCTGATGCCATAGTTTGGACTGAAGAGATGTGTCACAAGACATGACACCCAATAAACTTCCTCCGCCCTGATCTAATGAATCAACTCGAAACCCAAGAGTGAAAGCTTCTTTAAAATTCTTTTTCAATACATATACCTTGCCATCGATGAAGGTCACCTTGTAGCCTTTGTCTTCCATTGCTGAAATGGACACCAAGTTCTTTTTGAGATCAGGTGCATATAGGACTTTTTACAAATGAATTCTATTACCCTGATTCAATTTAAGAGTGACATTCCCTACGCCTTTCACAGGATATTTTGTGTTGTCCCCAAGAACAATTTCCAAGTTGGTCTCCTTCTCTATCAGATTAGAGAGAGCTTTGTAACCAATGAAGTGCTTTGAGGAACCACTATCAATAAGCCAATTTCCCAGCGAGTCCGGGGGAGCAGTAATAGAGAGGGTCGCTGGCAAACAATATTCATCTTACTTATTGTTAACAACGTTAGATTCATACCTGGTGTTTCTTGCCTTTTTTAAGGGTTGTCCTCTTCCTTGATTTCTGGCATATTTTTTACCTCTGCCATTGGACCTGCCATTCCTGGATTGCCTTGAGAGTGATTTTGATCATCATCATGGTGTGAGTCCCTTTTATCAGGGCACTCCCTTGCATAGTGGCCCATTTTGTTGCAATTGTAACATCGTCCTTTTCTTCCACCTTTCAGTCTGACCTTTCCTTTGGATTTAGCCCCATAATGGTTTCTTCTTTTAGCATGAGAAGAAAAGGCATAGGGATTGCCTTTAAGTGCGGGCATTTCTTGCTCTTCCATCCTTGTTTCTTCTTGAATACATCTAGCCATCAATTCCTCAAATCCTGGGATGACATTATTGTTGAGAAGAGTGGTCTGAATATATACCATTCAGATGGGAGCCCTCCGAGAGTTGTGATAGTCATTTCCCTGTCAGGAATGACTTCCCCAATTGGTAGGAGATCATTCTTGATCTCGGTGATCCTTATGAAATATGCTTGCATACTCTCATCTTTGCCCTTCTTAATTTCCTTCAGCTTATTTCTAAGGAACAAAACTTGATTTGCATCATTAACTTTAAATAAGCTCACCAGTGTGTCGTAGATTAACTTGGATGTGGTCAGCTTAGAAACATAGGCCATCAGGCACTTGTCGAAAGAGTCCCGGATGATCTTCTTTTCTTTGACTTCTCCCCTGGTCCACTTGTTCTTAGCAGCAGCAGCTGCATTTGATGGAAGCTCAAGGATTCTGCCTCTCACATGGTCCAACACTTCTTGATCTTCTAAAGTCAGATCGAGAGACATCTTCCATCCGTGATAGTTAGACTTTTCACGGAGCTTGTCTTGGACGGGGAAGAGTGTTGAGGACCCCATGAAGTTTTTAGGATAGCCTTGCCAACCTTCGGTGATTGCTCTTGCTTGGGCTTTGTCTTCACCTCAGCTCCGATACCTTGTCAAATTATGGTATGTTCTATGCTTAGAGCAGTTTACTTCAATTCTTCTTATCAACCACTGATTAGCAATCACATATGCATAAAGTAAAGTGCAGATAGAACATTAAACGATCGACAGAAAACAAGCCAAGACAAGAGACACAAGATGTGGTTGCTAGCCAGGGACAAACCCCAATGCGGGGAAACCCTTTGATCAAATCTTCTTTTATCTTCAATAGTTCAACAGAGAGAAATAGTACAAAATCAGAATTCTGTAATTTTATATCAGCAGTAGCAAACCCTAAATCAACGAAGTCAAACTTAGTAAAATGAGATGAAATTGACCTCCAATATGCTTGGTCAATTTCCCAGTCATCTAGTCCTCAAACAGCCTGAAGAAGCAACCCATAAACAGCCCCAAAAACACAGTCAAACTACAGTTCACTGAAGTCAGCCTGCTGCTCCAAACTAGGGCAGTCAACGTTGGTCAAATCAGAGGTCAGATTGCCTCAGTTTGCATGCCAAAATCTGCGACCTGCCTAGGAGAGGCAGCCACACCAAAACCACACTCTTCTAAGGTCAACGCTTGGTCAATGTTGGTCAAAAAGACCATCTGCAGCCCCGGTCAAACTCGGTCAACGTAGTCAACTATTTTTGCGTCCTCCTTCAGCCTGCATCCTCTTACTTCCCATGTGAGAGAGATCCTCTTCCTTGTGTGTACCCAATATGCAAGGAGAGAGATAAGAATGTGAGAGATGAGATGAGTTGAAAAATGAATCAACCTCACTTGTATTTATATGATTTGCTGGTCATGTGTGTGACATATTTAGCTGCTGACCAAGACAATTTGTCAAGTAAATACAAATAAATTCATATCTCCATAAATACTTGTCAGAATCGGATGATCTTTAGATCAATCATACAACTCTCGACAAGAAGAACCTAGAAAAAATATTCGCTGCCATAAATAGGATGACCCACATGGAGTTTGGCCCTAGTTGCCAATTTTAACAAGATGTGATGAGATGAGTGATGTCCAAATTAGAGAAGGGTCACTTCTATTTATACACATCGTTGAGGGTGATGAGACACATCCATTAGGCTTCTTGAGCCTACATTTGACTGAGGTCGACCTTGACAATTTGTCCATGAGAAAGAATAAATTCAAAATTCCATTTCTGCTTGTCAGAATGAGATGATCTTCATATCAAAATTGTACCTCTCGAAAAGAGAATCCAATGCAATAATCATCTCCATCATAGAGTTGTCCTAAGGTGGCAGTTAGCCCTAGTTGCCAATTTTAACACTATCTCTCTATGATCTTCATTGTTTTTGGTATTTGCTTGATGATCAAATCTAAAGAATAATAAAGGAACAAATAATATCACAAGCAATTATCATGATAAGGAAAATAAGTTCTAATCTACATTTCCAACATTTCTAACCCTTTCGTATATAAATTTCATTTCTCTTGTATATATTTTTCTCTTCTTGTTTATGCTTGCGCGGATCTGAAGGAAGGAGGCTTTGGTTTGAAGATTTGTCTTGAAAGTTTTTTGTAGGTGGATCCTTGAAGATCAAAGGAGACAATCTAAAAAAAAATTTGAAGCCTCCTTCACCTTTGTTCGTGGATCAAAGTCCTCACATATAATTTCTTGCTTAGATCTACTTCAAAAGGGCTACATGGCTAGGGTTTTAGAGCGTGTTAGTTTTTGTAGCATCGAATATGTTCTAGCATTGAAATATTGTGGAGAGGCTAGAATACATGAGATCTCCAAAACCCATAAATCGTTTCAGGAAATTCCGCCTTGAAATGACTTAATTAGATTATTAGTCAGTTTTTTTAACATTTCCTGAGTGTAAACTCGACGAATATGACTAATTAATCAGAATTAATTAAGGTGTGAATGTTCTAGAAACTCACACGGATCGGCTTCAAGTTAATCCTACCCATCAATTAAGATCTAATCTTGGTCGTTGAAGTCTCAACAAAGGATTATAAGAAGTCGTCGATGGAGTTTGGATAAATCACTTGAGCAGATTGATTTCCTGAGTAGCAGCGATCAGTTGTCAGAGAGAGAGTTAGTGAGATCGAAACAGTGTTAAAATTTCTGTTTTCCCACCCCGGTTTTCAGTTTCTCCTTATTTCTCCCATGTAGTTAAATGCCCTTTCCCATAACCATACATTCAACAAGCTGAAAAAAATAAATTTGCTGAAACCACAAATTCTGGAAATTTTACAGAATGCTGGAAATTGCAGAAATAAAAATTAGCAGTAATAAACAGCCATTAAAACACATTAAAACACTGATATTTTTGGTTAACGTGACCCTGGAAAAACCCCCTACAACTCTTGGGGAAAACCAGTTTGAGAGCTCTTCTTTATTTCTGAAAAATGTCTTTTTACAGCAAGAAATTTCAGCAAAAATTATAGCAAAATAATTTTTATTTTCAGCAAGCAAACTTATCCGTTTTTAGCCCAACGGACCACCTGGAAACTTCTCAGTTTTCAGCAAAAAAAATCAGCTTTTTCTGCTTGTCCTTGCTGTTGTTCTACTTGTCTTTCTGCTGTTCTGATTTTGCTGAAGAGCTGCCTGGTATGTGTGCCAAACTGCTGCCTCTTTCTCCTTCTTGTCCAGAAATCTCCCTTGCTCTCTTGCTCTCCTTCTCCAAATCTGCTCATGAAAGAATGAATGATCTTTTCCTCCTTTTCCTCCTTTAATATAACTCCAAGTGACTTTTGGGTGATCCAAGTGACTTTTGGGTGATCTCTAAATCCAATGGCTGAAAATAGATTTAGATCAATGGCTGAGATTAAATGCACATTTAAATCTCACTTTCTATTTTTTAATTCACCCACTTTAATAAAGACCCACTTAGTCATTTATTTCCAAAGTCACTTTTTTCCTTTCTAATTTTTCATTGATTTTATAAAAGTCACTTTAAAATTAGACTTAGTAACTTTATCACTTAAAGTCACTTTTAAATTAGATTTTAACTTTATAAAAATTATAAAGTCACTTTAGGCGAAAAATTAAAATCTTTTGGACACTTTTCCCTAGGCCAAAGATCAAAGCCTAAGGGAACCACCTGTCCTCCAGTACCAAATTTCAACACTGGAGGCTCCATATTAATGGTGGAGATGTGACTGATGGATGACCGGATTTGACAATGTCATAAAGAAGATTGTGCGGGACTTTGAAGTCCAACGTGGATGATGAGTTAGAAGAGGTTCGTGTTTCGCAGGCATTCTTGGAGTAAACGGAAATAACAGCTGTTTCAAATGATCGAATGTTTTCGATTAACCTGACACTTATCCATTATGGAATAGGTGGCCACTTCCTTGTGAGGTGTGACACAGTGACTGTAACAACCAAAGAAGGGATTCGAATGGACAGAGGTAGGGGATGAGAGCTAAAAGAAGAAATGAACAGTTAGGAAGCAGATGGCTTAAAGCCATAGACTGATAGAGATAGAGGGGGGTGAAGAAGAGAGGAGAGCGAATAGTGAGAAAACTTTGAATGCACAGGGAGTCTTTGGAGTCCCTCGGAGGTCAAGTGAAAATCCAGAGAGCTCAATTGATAGTTAGATATTGTTGTTGGAGTTGCTTAGAGGTCGAGCGACTCACAGAGGCATGCAAAGGCCAAGAGAAAGAGCTTAGAGAGCCAGAGCACAGAGCCACAAGCCACAGCCAGAGACAAGAGCTAGAAAGAGCACTAGAAGCAAAAGCTGAGAGCTAGAACTAGAACCCAAGCCAAAGAGCCAGTGCTAAGGTTAGAGCCAAGAGCCAGAGCAAGAGCCAAGAGCCAGAGTGAGAAAGTCGAAGAGCTCCAAGAGCCAAGGGATAAGATGGTGTTCTGAGCCCAATGTTCCTGTGAAAGCATTGGAGTTGAGTCTGGAACTTGTAAAAGAACTATTACCATAATCCCAGGGAGCTTAGTCGAGTTGACTAGAGCTCAAGGAGACACAACCCAAGCATTTCGGGTGAACTCCGTATTAAATTGTTGTCTTATGTGTTTGCTTATTTATGCATTTGTCTATTATCATATATATTTACATATCAACATGAACAACCAAATTTTTAAAGAACATAAATAGTTAAAAACACATGCCAATGTACACCTTATTTTCAAGCATTTCTTAATTCCACATTGGTTAATCATTAAGACTTGGGAAAATTTAAAGCTTTGAAAGTGGGAGAGGTTCTTGTAAGTTAGACAAGAATCCTAAGAACCCCATTTTCAAATCAGACACTTCACACACTATCTTGACCTGTGATGCCTTTGCAATCTGTTATAGTCACCTTCGCACAACCCTCACCAAAGGCTAAGGTGATTTCACACTGCCCTAGCAGCGCTCCGTGCTACTCCCCCAAGTTACACCACGTATCTTACTTAACTTCTTATAACAATTAATTATCTTCGCATAAACAGATACTTTATCTTATATTCACGTTATCAACATATTCACATAAGTTCGCACATCGTATAAACAATAGAAATTCAATTTATATCTGATACATTTAATGCAAAAAACAAGAAAAAGATACACAGGAATGATGTAAAACTTCTCTTTATTACTTCTCCAAAGGTTACAGACTCGACTCGCCCTGATGATGAGCCCGAGAAATGGGTAATTATATGGGCTCATTTTTCCTCCTAACTTAGCTCAATCCACCATTCTAATTAGTTTATTGTATGTTATTTATTATATTTATGCTAATTGAGTGAGTTGGGTTAGTCATTATGCCATGAAGCCTAATGTGTGCTTAATGCAGATTTTTGGTCAATTTTGGAGATAAAGTCAAAGGTTTAATGAGCATTTGGCACCAAATATTTAAAGAAGACAAGGAAGAGGATTTGTAGGAGGGTGTGCCCCTCATTTATGACTCCCTCCTTTGAATCGTCCTTCAGAATGCTCAGAGCACAAGCAGCCACATCAATGCATCAGAGAGCCAACCGAGCAAGTGAAGAATAATTGTTGTCTATCTCAAGCCTTGGGAGCCAAGCCTCCCTGTCCTTAGGGGAGCTGTTGGGAGCCCTAGTTGTATAAATAGAGAGGTCCAAGGCCTCATTAGGTTTTTTGATGTTAGTCAAATTTTCGCACTTTTCTTGCAACTTTTGCAGAACTCATTTTCAAGCTTACCTTTGTGGACAATTTTATGTAATGTGACTATTATTTTGACAATGAAGTTGAAATCTTTTCTGAGCCAGCATTGAGTTCTCTTAGAGGGATGAAGCTCTTGGATTAGGATCCAACCCAAGCTACCTAGCACCTCTTGTTTTGTATTTATATGTTTTGTTTCAATTCATGAATTAGTTGTTGTTAGATAGTTTTTTCCCTTAGTAGAATAGGTTGCTTTTGGTGATTTACATAGTTGTTTCCATTTCAATCTACTGAAGTAGGTTCAATAGTGATAAGAGAAAGATACAAAATGGCCATCAACATAGCTTTGACCTCCTTCTCTCCCTTTGGGACCATGTGCTGAGGTCAAGACCCTCTTGCTGCCACAAAAACACAGTTTTTCCTTATCCATGTAATTTCTAGTGTTGTAGTTTGATTTAGAGGTTAATGACATGAAGTATAGTCCCTTTTTCTTGGTGCAGCTAGTTCCTTTTCTTGCTTAGTTTCATTGTTTGATTTGCAGCTCTCTTGTAGTACACCTCTGCTCATAATAATTCAATAAATTATCCATCACCATCTCTTTTTCTGCATGTTCCACAGGTCATTCACAGCCCCTCATAAATCTGCCCCAATTTTCTACATTTTTTTAATAAACTTTCCTCTCGTCTATTGAACAAATCCAACCATAATTCCCTTCCATAAGCCTCCTTGATGAACCTCAGACACCTTAACACATCCTTCTAGCCTTCAACTACCCTTTCCAACCATTTTCCTACCTTTAAATCCTCTAAAACAGCCCTCAGCATCCTCTTATAAATCCTCATGTATATCCTCATGTAGATCCCTTGTAGCCTCTTGTAGAATTTCCTGTAGGTGACCTTTTGAAGTCCAATTGTAGGGAAAGCCTCCAAAAGGTTACCAAAGGCCTCCTAGGACCCCTCGAAACTTTCTTACGCCTCTTTAAATTCCAAATTCGCCTCCATTTCCACCTAATCGCTGCCACATCCACAAACATATAAATTACATGCATGACAGTTTCACATAAAAATCAAAAAGATGTTTTTTTCTCATTTCCTTCTAGAAATAGCTTGAATAGATGTAGTTTGCTTCTTCAGTAGGTAATGGCATTCATTTCATAGGTTTTCATCTCTCTTTCTGCAAAAATAGGGTTTGCTAGGTTTTACTTTACATTCTAGTCCTCTTTCTCTTTCTGCAAGTAGAATATCCTCTATAGAGTAAGCTTTCCCTTCTTTCATCACATTTAAAGCTTCTTCTGGAATCCATAGAATTT
This sequence comes from Pinus taeda, assembly GCA_000404065.3. NCBI lineage: Eukaryota > Viridiplantae > Streptophyta > Pinopsida > Pinales > Pinaceae > Pinus > Pinus taeda. The sequence goes on from APFE030050550.1 coordinate 23,724, forward strand.
GTCTTGAGCTCCTAGAGATCTTGCGCCAGCTAACTAAGTGAAAGCCTGCAATACGAACTAGTACTTGTGCATAGAGCACCGTCACTTCCAAGTTTGTTACAAACTACCGGGTTGATAAAAGTAAAGTAGGAAGCCCCAGGAGTTGTAGAATTATTGCTACAATACTGGTGCTCACAACTTTTTGGCACTGTTGTCGGGGATGTGTTAGAGTATTTTGTAATTACTGCCTTCTTCTATTTTCTACTACAACATTCTACTAAGTAGTTCATTTTAGAAAAAGTAGATTAATCCTTTCAATTCTGTAATTTCCATTTCAGCAAAAGTAGATTAGTCATTTCCTTGATTTCATTTTCAGTTTTGCAAAAGTATAATAGTTGTTTCTTTCAGTTTCTGCATTTCCTTGCTTTCCTTTTCAGTTCTGCAATTTCCATTTCAGCAAAAGTTGATTATTCATTTCCTTGCTTTCAGTTATGCATTTAATTTTCTTTCCTTTCTAGTTCTGCAATTTCATTTTAGAAAGTTCATTTCCGTTAGTTGCAATTTATTGTTCAATCAATTTCATTTTCGTAGGTACAATTAGTGAAAAAGTAAAAACCAACCAAAAATATTTTCATGCCTTGTAGGAATAGAGATAATTGAGGAAGATGTTTTCCAAACACCCCCACTACTTCACACAGCCAACCTTCTCTCTTCTTTAGTGGTTGCAATCAAGAAAAACCCTTAGGTAACAGCTAGACATATTTGAAGAACCTATAGGGGAAGAAGAAGAAGAAAACATTCCTCTAGAGCCAATGGCTAAAAACATAAATGTTAGGAGCAGTACCTTTTCTTCCAAATCACCCATTAAAGGTGAAATTGGAAACATGTTGGAAGAGTTCAAGAGTGAGATGATGCAAATTCTTACCATGCATATCAAAAGAAAACAAGAGGAATCAAAGAGGGCTTTGGCCATGTTTTTCCCTAGATTCACTAGGAGGCATCCTAGGAATGAATGCCCATTGAACTCTATAGAGGTTTGTTCAATTTGAGAAGAAAATCATTCTACAAACAAGTGTCCGTCCTTGCTCAGACTTAAAGCTATATACCAAGGGGCCGAAGGAGCCACTGAATAGATCTATTACATAGACCAAAAGACGTCGCATGGACCTAGACCATATTAGCAGGGGATGCAAGGGACATCTCAAGCATACTACAACCCCATCTAAGTCACATCCATACCTTCTTGGGGCCCCCCTGCTCATCCTTCCTGGTCCACAACTCCTCCTTAGTCCTTCACATCTCCATATCATGCCCAACTAGCCACCTATTCATTTCAACACTATGCTCAACCGTAACCTCGATGGAATGCACCTCATTGGGGGCGGAGGCCCCAATACATCTCTCTTCCCACTCTTCTACCTCCACCACCTTCCCAACCACAACCCCATCCACATCCATCTGAAATATACACTCCCACTCAACTACCTATACCACCATTTCCAAACCCGCACATTGAAGTAGCTCAACCCAATTACAATGCTAAGGTACAACACTTCCAAAAAAGTCCTCTTGAGCTCAATGATATTCACCATAGCTTAGGAAGAGTATTGGAAAAAAGAGATTATATTGATATCATTGAAGGACCAAATCCAGAGAAAGAATATTCAAAAGAGGATATTGAAGAACCATGGACTACACTTGATGAAGAGAAGACATCAAAATCAGAGATCGAGAGAGCTCCCTCATGGTTACCATCAAATCCTTCATGTATTCAAGCAAAAAATCAACAAAAAAAGGAAGATATGAAGGTCATGGTAGAAGAAGACATGAAGAATGATCCAGATCAGCATAAGGGCAAAGGACATCACAACTATATTAAGATATGGTTCCAGAGAGTCACTAAGTTGCAGCATCACTCTCTTCCTCAATTATGCTTGATCCCTTCAAAGTCAAATCATTTGGATTCTGAAATCGGCATATATGTCAAAGCATACATTTCCAGCCTCCACATCATTTTGTCTATCATCTCAATGTGCACATGGCTCCATTGGAAGTATTCTTATACTCAAAAGTAATTTTGTTTTTCAAGTAGGGTAGGGTAGAGAAAAAAAAAAGGAAAAAATGAAAAATAAGAGAAAAAATAAAGATCTAAGGTGAAAACATCCTTGGAGGCGCCTCAGATTGGCTCATTGATTAAAAACCTCCATGAGGCGATCAATGGGTTCGAAAGAAGAAAAAGAGAGAAAAAATATCCCTAGGTGAAAACCTCCCTTGGAAGCACCGAGGGCAGGAAATTAGGGTGAAAACCTCTCTAAGGCGCCCTAGTTGTTTTCAAAAAAAAAAAACAGAGAAAAAGGAAGAGGAAATTGACTCTTAAAATGCATTAAAGGTTACAGGTTGACCACCGGAAAAAAAAATGAGATTCCAAGAAGCCTATTACACATCCTCTACACTCTTCTCCATCATTTCTAAACTTTCTCACACCTCACTATGTGCTTTTTCCAAACACAGTCTATCCTACAGAAGGCCTTGTGTGTTCTACAGGATGCTCCTGTAGAAATCACAGAGAGCTTGAAATGAAATTTAAAAATAGTTTGAGGAGCTGAGAATTTTCATAAAGAGCATGTAGGCCATCTTATAGCTATCCACCATTCAAACCCTCCATCCCACACCTGCACCACCTCATTTCCATTGATTTCTTTCCTTCCTGTAAAAAAAACACAGAAACTAGTTCTAAAAAAAAATAAGGAAATAAAAAGAACAACACCTCCACAACTCACTTGCAGCTTACCAAATCCCTCTCCATTGCCATCAGAATATGTAGTAGCATCCTCACAACCCCCAACAAAACCATTAGCTAAAAATTTTAGAGGGAGAAGTAGCTACAGGAGCTCCTGTAGGATTTCTTGTATTAGTTGATCCCCTTAAAATCAAGCTCTATCAGCAAAATAGATGCAGCCACAGGAATGCAGGGGATGTCCGAAGAAAGATTCCTCTAAAGGGCACCTGCAAAAGAAAAACAAGCCACATATCAAGAAGCAAAAAAGCATAGCAGAAGGGATACAAGCATGAAGCATGGAAATCCAAGCATGTAGCAGCAAAAGAGCCAAGCGGCACTGCAACACGAGCATTCGACCTACAGGTAAGTGTCTAACCCTCTCCTCTATCGCATCTGTATAATTCAAAAATTGCATGAACAAATGAAATAGCTGGGATTAAACTAGAAAGGTGGCCAGTTAACTGGACACCCTCATCTAGTTCAACTATGCTCATCTAGAGATCCCACACATGTGTGCCTAATCAACTCACAGAAAACCTAAAAAGATAGGTAGTGGCCGGTGTATAAACTCCGATGCAAATGATGGGAAGTGATTGCGGGTAGAAATCATGAGTCATGATGACACAATAGTAGGGACCAATGGTCTGAATAATGGCAACATACCCTTTTTTCCACCTCACATCATCGCCAAAAATATCTCGAGTAAACATAGGTACTCCTCCTCGAACTTATTCACCACCTTTGTTTCCATTTTATCATCATCCCTGTAGCTGTAGCAAGCTCTATACCACCTCCATAGCCTCAAAACCACCATTCTCTCTCATTTTAAACCCTCCTCCTCTTATTGGAATTTTGTAGTAGAATTATCGGGTTCTACAAGAGCAGTAACAGGTTCTACAGGAGAACCTACAACCATTTCTACAGGAGGGCCAGTAAGTAGTTTTACAGAAGAGAACACAAGGTTTTCGCTCAAATTCAGAATTGAAGAGGTAGGCTCAGTACAAAACCACCTTGGATATTCATATATACAAGGAGTGATGCAATTTTAGGGAAGAATTAAGCCTGAAAAAGAAGAGGAATTGCATTAAAAAAATTCTTCCTCTTTCTTAAAAAAAATACAGTTTTTTTTATCTGTTTTCCGTGTCTGCAAAAATTGTTGTCTCCTTATCCATCTGGGGTATCACAAAAGATTATAAACATAATGATAGGGGGATTCATGATGAAGGAATCCATAAATTCAATCAAGCTCCATGAACATCCCAAGGTAGTAGCCATTTTTACCAGAGCCAATTGGATGCTATTTTTCGAAAACTTTTGAGGGTATGATGAAGAAGTGACTCAAGAGTTTGCCCATTCCTTGGTACCCCACTCAAAAACCCATGCCACTATCACCTTCATAGGTCTCACCATTGAAATCACCCCAGATTTTATTAGTAGGGTTACCAGTCTTCCACTTGGACTACCCTG
>APFE030050552.1:981-22987 GCA_000404065.3 Pinus taeda
TTAATTCATGTTATTGCTATATTGTTCATTTTTTTTATGTTTTACTATATTGTATCACTATTATACTAATGATTATCATGATTTTACTAATGTTATTACTATATTAATAGTTTCAATTCATTTTATTACTATATTGTTTGTTTGTTTTATGTTTTATGTTTTACTATTTTTTAACACTATTATACTAATGATTATCATTATTTAGTTCATCTTATTACTTTATTAATCATTTTAATTCATGTTACTATTATATTGTTTGTTTGTTTTAGGTTTTATGTTTTTATATTTTGTAACTCTATTACACTAATCATTATCATTATTTAATTCAATTTATTACTATATTAATAATTTTGATTCATGTTATTACTATATTCTTTGTTTGTTTTATGTTTTATCTTTTGCTATTTTGTAACACTACTATACTAATCATTATTTTTGTTTAATTCATGTTATTACTATATTGTTTGTATGTTTTATGTTTTACGTTTTACTGTATTGTAACACTATTATACTAATCATTATAATTATTTAATTCATGTTATTACTATATTAATAATTTTAATTCATGTTACTACTATACTGTTTGTTTGTTTTATGTTTCATGTTTTACCATTATGTAACAATATTATACTAATCATTATCATTATTTAATTCATGTTATTACTATATTGTTTGTTTGTTTGTTTTATGTTTTATGTTTTATGATTTACTATTTTGTAACACTATTACACTAATAATTATTATTATTTAATCATTATTATTTTTTAATAATTGTTATTACTATATTGTTTGTTTCTTTTTATGTTTTATATTTTACTATTTTGTAACACTATTATACTAATAATTATCATTATTTAATTCATGTTATTGGTATATTAATAATTTCAATTCATGTTATTACTATATTAATAATTTTAATTCATTTTCTTACTATTTTGTTTTTTTGTTTTTTGTTTTTCGTTTTACTATTTTGTAACAATATTAAACTAATCAGTATCATTATTTAATTCATGTTATTACTATATTGTGTGTTTGTTTTATGTTTTATGTTTTACTATATTGTAACACTATTATACTAATAATTATCATCCTTTAACTCCTGCTATTACTATATTAATAATCTTAATTCATGTTCTTTCTATATTTATAATTTTAATTCATGTTATTGTTATGTTGTTTGTTTGTCCTATGTTTACTATTATTGTAACACTATTTTTGTAACACTATTATACTATATCATTTATCATTATTTTAATTCATTTTATCACTTATTAATAATTTTAATTCATGTTATTACTATATTAATAATTCTAATTCATGTTATTATTATATAAATAATTTAATTCATGTTATTTACTATATTAATAATTTTAATTTAAACTTATTACTATATGTTGTTTGTTTATGTTTACTATTTTGTAACACTATTATACTAATAATTATCATTATTTTTTTACTATATTAGTAATCTTAATTCATTTTATTACTATATTTTTTTGTTAGTTTTATGTTTTAAGTTTTACTATTTTGTAACACTATTATAGTAATATTATCATTATTTAATTCATGTTATTACTTTATTAATAATTTTAATTCATGTTATTACTATATTGTTTTTTTGTTTCACTTTTATGTTTTACTACATTGTAACACTATTATACTAATCATTATCATTATTTAATTCATGTTATTACTATATTAATAATTTTGATTCACATTAGTACAATATTGTTTGTTTGTTTTAGGTTTTATGTTTTACTATTTTGTAAGACTATTTTGTAAAGCTATTATACTAATCATTATAATTATTGAATTCATGTTATTACTATATTGTTTTTTTGTTTTTTGTTTTATGTTTTACTATTTTGTAACTGTATTATACTAATCATTATCATTATTTAATTCATGTTATTACTATATTAATAATTTTAATTCATATTATTACTATATTAATAATTTTGATTCACATTATTACTATATTCTTTGTTTGTGTTAGGTTTTATGTTTTACTATCTTGTAACACTATTATACTAATCATTATCATTATTTAATTCATGTTATTACTATATTTCTAATTTTAATTCATGTTATTACTATATTAATAATTTCAATTCATGTTATTACTATCTTGTTTGTTCGTTTTATGTTTTATGTTTTACCATTTTGTAACGCTATTTTGTAACACTTTTATACTAATCATTATTATTATTTAATTCGTGTTATTACTATATTAATAATTTTAATTCATGTTATTACTATATTGTTTGTTTGTTTTGTGTTTTATGTTTTTTATTTTGTAACACCCTTATACTAATCATTATCATTATTTAATTGATGTTATTACTATATTAGTAATCTTAATTCATTTTATTACTATACTGTTTGTTCGTTTTATGTTTTATGTTTTACTATTTTGTAACACTATAATACTAATCATTATAGTTATTTAATTCATGTTATTATTATATTGTTCGTTTGTTTTAGGTTTTATGTTTTACTATTTTGTAACAATATTACACTAATCATTATCATTATTTAATTCATGTTATGATTATATTAATAATTTTGATTCATGTTATTACTATATTCTGTTGGAAATAATACTGATAGGGGGGGTGAATCAGTATTATCAAATCGGATACTTTTCATTTTTCGTACTCAGATTTATATACGCGACTTCAGTTCAGTATATCCGCGTATATACACGACTGTGTTAAATGCAACCAACGTACAAGCAGTAACCTTATGATTCAGTTAGCTTATCTTCAATAAATGAATCAGAACATTATTAACCACATTAACAGTAAACAGGTGTAGTAAAATAGTACAAATCAGCACACATGAACACCATGATATAAGGTGGAAACCCAATGTGGGTGAAAACCACCTGCTACAATTTGTTTCTTTCTTCCTTTAATAAGAAACTTCTTTTACAATTACTAGTGCAGCCTTTACCAGTACGCGGGCTACTAGCTGCAGAGTGCTACAACCTTCTCTCGCTTTCCAGCTACTCCTGGAAGGGAGGTACAACCCCCTTAGCTCTTGTACTAGCGGATATACTAGTATGTAGGTGCTGACCTACAGAAGGCTACAACCTTCTTTTCTTCAGGGACCACGTTTCATCAATTTTCATACTGGATCCATAAGTACAAAACAATCACTGCTGAAATACAATCATCAACTTATACTTGTATCATAAATCACTAAATCACCCAATACTGAATCACTGAAACCCTGTCATCAAAACACAAAGCGCAAACCAGAGCCCAGAACACTGCAACAACCACTAGAATCAACAGCAACCTGCAACACCAAATCTTATAATGCATATGCTACTTGACTATATCAAAACCGCGTGTATACACGCTTTCACCAGAGACAACCCGCGTACATATCTAAAGATAATTACTTATACCTTCGCTTTCATATCCAACCCAAGCCAAGCAGCACAAACCGATAACCAGCAATACTAGATCTTCCCACTTCGTCAGACATCCATTCCCTATATCCTTCATTTGCCTAATGATCTTCTCCTTATATAGGTTAGGCTTCTCTCAATACCATGGTCCAAAACCATGTAGAACCAATACAATGGACCCAATACTTGGGGTCGTCACTTCGAACCAAATACCATGGACCAATACCAAAATACCATGGACCAAATACCACGGACCAAAACCATGTACGCGCTTTTCCTTCTGTGAACCTACGTGTATACGTATAAGAATATTTTTCTCCTCAAATCCGCGTATATACGCACTTTCATCATGGTCAACCTACGTATACCTTTCTTTTGACTTACTGCACTAGATCTGCCATCTGATTAAGTTGCCATCACCTGTATCATACCTCTGAGTGAGTTGCCATCAAGGACAACACCTGAATCATAATGCCAACAATCTCCCCCTTTGGACTTGATGGCAACAACCACACAAAGTCACTCTCCCCCTTTGACATCAAGGGCAAAGGGTGGACCAAGATATTCTTTTCTTTGGTAAGCCTTCTGCTGTCCATACTCCCCCTGAGTACATGTTGAAGATTCTGATTAAGCTCCCCTTTGTATATGCCAAGTTGTATCAATCAGTCCATGCTCCCCTCGAGCAGATGCAAGTTCGAAGACCAATAATTCATTCAAGATCATGACTATCATTCATCACATATGATCTGCGCCATAAGCATCAGCATCTAAACCTGCAATACCATTCCTTTGATCAAAAAACAAGATGTATCATTTAGCTTCATAGAATTTATCAACAACTTCTAACCACAATGCCAACAATGCATTATTTGAAGTATATGCTCCCCTTGAGCCTGTGCCAGCCATTTCATATCATGACCGAACCATTTCCTGGGTCTGTTCTGCTGCCCTTTCTTCTGTTCTCCATATACGCGACTTTGCAGCCTGTAACTCGCATATATACGCGACTTATCTTCATTATATCAACATATGCAAGATGGAATACTGAACTTCTTCACTTTCAGTATCCCCTATGTCTGTTATGTCTGCTAACTGAGTTATGTCACACCTTTCTGTTTCTAATTTTGTCTTCTGAAACTGTGATGATGTATGGTCCTCTTGTTTTGAGCTTTGAAATTTTCTCCTGCATTCCCTTGCTTTATGTCCAAGTTTGTTGCATGAATAACATCTTACATATTTCATGTTCCTTCTATTGCAATCAATTGCTTTGTGTCCATATGCATTGCAGGCAAAGCAATATCCTCTGAAATACCTGGGATGCGATGATCTTTTGTGATGGTCTTGAACCATTCTACTTGTACATCTGGCTGCAACATGTCCAAGATTATGACATACATAACATTCAACACTATTCAGTGGAGGAGTAAAAGATTTCCTTTGAAAAATTTCTTTCCTTGGCTGTTGATGGGGTTTTCTTCTCATCTCTTCATTATGCTTTGAGATTTCTCATTAGAGTTTCTTGCCTCACCTTGTGAGCTAGATTCTCCTTTAACAGATTCATAAAAGCCAAGACCAGTTTTGATACTAGGGGATCTTTGACTACCAAGAATGTCATCCAGAATCTTAGTACTATCTTGAAATCGCAAAAATTTATCCTTTTCTTCTAATTTACCTTTTAAGATATTTATCTTAACCTGATGTTGTTCTTCCTTTTCCAGATATCGTTTCCTTAGGTCTTTTTCAGCTTTTCTTCCTTCTTCCACTTGTTGCTTCAATTTGATCACTTCATGTTCAAGAGCTTCTCTGTTCTGCTCCTTTGATTTTTCAAGATCTTCTTTTAGGGAGAAGATCTTTGATTCAAGACTCTGAATTGCTATGCTCTGATCTTTTACTATATCCTGCAATTTCTCCCTTACCCTGGTTACTGTCTCCAATTGTTCGTTTAATTTGGTAACTTCTTCAGTTTCTGCATTCTTCTTATCATATGCCATGAGACTCCTAATGTCTTCGCTATCATTGAATGAGTCATTACTTTTAACATGGGTATAATAACTTCTATTACCTTCTTCCGACATCTTTCCTTTGTTATGAGGGCATCTAGCAGCATAGTGACCAACTCTACCACATGAAAAGCATTTGAAAGGTAGCTTACCTTTGAATCATCCAGTTCCCCATTCAAGATTCTTGACAAAATTTACCTCACCTTCTTCCTCTGACATGTATCCTGATGCTTCGAATGCGGCTTCTGATGGTCCCTCTTTTCGCATCTCAGAAGTAGTTAAGATTCCATGAAGCTGTGACATGGTGATTTTCTGCAGATTCTTCTTTTCTTCTATGGCAGACACTTTGGAATCAAATTTAGCAGATAGGGATATCAAAACCTTTTCAACTAAGACAACTTCCTTAAATTCTTCACCCAAATCCCTCATACAATTAACAATCTCATCCATACGCAAGAAGTAATTAGTTATGCTTTCATTACTATGCATCTTAAGATTTTCATACCGGATTCTAAGAGTTTGAAGCTCTGCTCTTTTTACCTGTTCATCTCCTTCGTAGCTTAGAATGATTTTGTCCCACATTTCCTTAGCTGATTTGAAATGCATGACCTTCATAAATTCTGATTGTGTCAAACTTCCCAATAAGACAGTAACAGCTTTAGCATTGAGCTCATATTGCTTTTTCTCGGCTGCATCTGTAGGAATTGCTAATGGGAAATTGTATCCACCTTCTACGATTCCCCAAACTTCTGCTCCAAGCGATTGTAGATATGCTGTGGTTCTTATCTTCCAGTGGGTAAAGTTGCTCCTGTCAAAGATTGGTGGCCTGATGTGTGCCTCTCTTTATGGACTAGCCATTCTGATGGATCTTTTCCTTCAAGCGATCAAGCTTCTTCAAAAGGACCTGCTCTGATACCAATTGTTGGAAATAATACTGAGAGGTGGGGGGGGGGGTGAATCAGTATTATAAAATCAAATACTTTTCATTTTTCATACTCAGATTTATATACGTGACTTCAGTTTAGTATATCCGCGTAGATACGCGACTGTGTTAAATGCAACCAGCGTACAATCAGTAATCATATGATTCAGTTAGCTTATCTTCAGTAAATGCATCAGAACATTATTAACCACATTAATAGTAAACAGGTGTAGTGAAACAGTATAGATCAGCACACATGAACACCATGATATAAGGTGGAAACCCAATGTGGGTGAAAACCACCTGCTGCAATTTGTTTCTATCTTCCTTTAATAAGAAACTTCTTTTACAATGTACTGGTGCAGTCCTTTACCAGTACACAAGCTACTACCTACAGAGGGCTACAACCTTCTCTCGTTTTCCAGCTACTCCTGGAAGGGAGCTACAACCCCCTTAGCTCTTGTAATAGTGGATATACTAGTACGTAGGTGCTGACCTACAGAAGGCTGCAACCTTCTTTTCTTCAGGGACCACGTTTCATCAATTTTTAGACTAGATCCATAAGTACAAAACAATCATTGCTGCAATACAATCATCAACTTATACTTGTATCATAAATCACTAAATCACCCAATACTGAATCACTGAAACCCTGTCATCAAAACACAGAGCGCAAATCAGAGCCCAAAACACTGCAACAACCACTAGAATCAACATCAACTTGAAACACCAAATCTTATAATGCATACGCTACTTGACTATATCAAAACCGCGTGTATACGCGCTTTCACCAGAGATAACCCGTGTACAAATCTAAAGATAATTACTTAAACCTTCGTGTTAGGACCCAGAATTGACCAATTTTGACCTTATATTTTCATCATAATATTATCCTTTTTCAGTCACAAGTTATAAGCTTTGATCACACAATGACTTAATCAACCCAAGGTATTAAGTAACTTCCCGCATATCTATATGTTTAATTGTTCACTTCATATTCATAAGTACCTTTGTATTTATCTTTGGAAAGCAGACTAAATTGCTAAGTAATTGTCTTAAGCCCACAGGAATTATAACCTATAGTTGTTGTAACACCAGAAACAGCAACTACGCAGTTGCTGCGACACCAGAAGCAGCAACTACGCAGTTGCTACAGTCAGCAATAGAAACCATTTAAAGTGGGTATTTTGCATCAGCTGGGAATAACAACGGTAACTATCTGAGGAACACTGACGTGGATGATCAAGCAATTGTCCAAAGTGGGTAGAACACAGTTACCAGGACTCAAAACTGGAATAGTATGGGGAAACGACGAAGGGAATGTGTGAATTCCAAGGAAGACGGTCGAAGATGGTTACCAGCTGTGTAACAGCCAGAACCTAAACAAAGAATATATTATCATATTGTTGCAACAGCATTTCTGTAATTCTTATTTTTGATTAAGCGGGTTAACCGAATGAACCGTAACAATCTATTGTGATGCAGGATCATCCAACTCCGAGGAGACAGAAGGTGGTTGACGGTCTCATGGAGAGACAAGAACACACAATCATACATGCATAGCTGGACAGGTGTTAGACTTGTCAGTTATTTTATTTTATTTATTTGTTTTATTTTTCAGAAGGTCGTTACGACCATGTCAATTAAAATTATGAACTGTTTCTTTTAAATAGGAATTAGTAACAGTAAAATAGGTTGATAGTTAATTAGTATCTTTATGAACTGTGTTAGTTAGGAACAGTTAGAAATTGGTGGATAGTTACCGAATTCTGTTGGGGCAGTTCTACCTAAGCAAAGAACGGTTGTACCTTAGGAGATTAAAAAGGAAAAAGACAAAACAATGTAGTAGATTCCTCAGACGGAGAACAAAAGATATACAGTCATTTTGAAATAAACATTTTACTTTTATTTTCTCTATTGAATCACCATTGTACAAACTAATTTCATGCATCAATACATAGTTATGTGTAACTAATTTACGTTGGAATAACAAGACAGAAGAAATTCACGAGAAGAGCAGGGCGCTGACATATATATATCACTTCCAGACAGAGGAGAATGAGAAATTGCATATGCAGGCAAACCAGCAGGTAACTCTTATAAACCCTCAAATTATTTATGAAATAAACAAATGCCGGAGTGAAATCAAATAAAGTTGTATCGTTTCATTAAACTGTTATAAACAAAGTATACACAGTCCAGGGCGTCTCATGCTCCTTCGGACAAGAACTTCATTAAAAACCAGAACCTCGAAACAGAGTTTCGAACAGGTAAATGATACAAATGGACAGAATCCAAATAATTACCATAGTAAGGAAGCACCGAGCAGAAACAGCATGAACGAGGGTTTCATTAACTAAACAGCAAAACTACAGGACGAGGGTTCGAAGCAACGAACACCCATCTTACAAAGTTAACTAAATATCGACATACAGGACGAGGGCTTGAAACCACTAGATACCCATGGCTTGAAGCCACCAGATACCCATCTTACAGAACAAGGGTTTCGACAACTGAGTAGCAATATTACAGAACGAGGACCAAAGACCAACGTACAGGACTGAAGGAGGGTTACACAGACAAAAACACTATCTATTTCACCGCTCAGGTGACGGACTAATAGCAAAAAAAAGTCACAGAACTCTATGGCAAACTAATATGGAAACACCCTACCGGTAGGAAAGAGCTCGAGAGTTTGAACGATTGCCAGAGGCCGCGGAGGGATCCCATCTACCGAGAGTAGCTACATTGAGCCACCTGAAATGAAATAAGAGCCGAATTAGTGCCAACACAGTCACAAATAATCATTAAAAACAACAATCGGATGAGGATTGGAGCGCATAACCTCACCTGGAGCTGAGGAGGCAGAGTCGAGAAAACGAAAAGACCACTATACCCTAAAGACCAGTAGCGAAGGCGTTAGGGTCGGAGAGATAAGGGATAAATAAGTTTAGCAAAGAACGAGCATTTACCTTGGCAGCCGGGTTGAAGGGCGATAGCTTGGAGGAAACCCTGTCACGGAACGAGCTCATCAATTAAACGAATAGAAGCAACACATAAATAGCAAAGCCTATCTAGCAAACCATAAATCAACGTATTAACACTGTGCAGAGCGGAGGGTGTCTCTACAGGGCACTGTAACCCTACCTCCATAGAAACAGAGGACCGAAGGCGTCCATAGAACCAGTGTTGAAACCAGAGCGGCGGAGGAATAAGAGTTCCCACAGAGCAGAGCAAACATTCGGCGCAGCGGAGGAGTGCAAATGAAAAATGAGCGGGACAGGTTTGACAAAAGGTAAGTGCCCGTGCGAGAGGAACCGGCAGGTGGAAACCCTAACCGGCATTACCAGTTAAACATCCCAATAAAATATCTATTAAACGTACTCAGGCATTTAAGTCAACAGTTAACATATTTAAAGCGCCAAGTCTTGTCACCTGTGGTCACGTTGGGAACGGCGAGAGGCCATCAAAAGTGGTATCAGAGCTAGTTTCTTGAATTGGAACAAATGGAACAAGTGGAAGCTGAAGGAAGAGGAAGAGGAAGAGGAAGGGGACGAGTAGTCCGTAGGATAGCAGATGAGGGACTTCGAGAGGAGATTCGCGTTTTGCATGAAAGATTGATAGTGGTGGAGGCTAGGGGGAGGAGAGACCCAGCAGATGATAGTGATGACGACGTAGCTAAACCAGAGGACGAGTTTGAAGGGGTGACACCGGAACTTAGATTGTTGAAGTCAGTTTTGCTATCTAGTCATAAGCCAAGGCATCAGTTACCCACTTATGACGGGAGTTTGTCTGTAGATGTGTTATTAGATTGGCTGAGTGAAGTAAATAAATTTTTTGAGTTTGAGGAAACCAGTGAGGACAAACAAGTGAAGTTCGCCGCCACCAAACTGAAAGGACATGCGTCTTTGTGGTGGGATAGCATTCAGGCAGAGAGGAAGAGGCTACACAAACAGCCTATAAAGAAGTGGGCCAGAATGGAGGCAAAACTGAAAGAAAAGTTCTTGCCAAAGGATTACCAGATCATGTTGTACAGACAGGTACAGAACTTGAAGCAAAGAGGAATGACTGTTAGGGAATTTACAGAGGAATTTTATAAGTTGAATTTACGAGCAGGGTATGTGGAAGATACCCCAGAAAAAACAGCCAGATTTGTGAATGGCTTGAGGGGGGAGATTCTGGATGAAATTGGTATCCTCTCACCTCAAACGTTGGATGAAGCCTATCAGTTTGCACTGAAGGCATAGGAGAAAATTAATCGGAAACAGAACGCCAAGAGAGGAGGTGGATCTGGCAGGGGAAAAGGCAAGGTTTTTGGCAGAGGTAGAGGTACAAGTTCAAATGAGGAGGGCAGCAGTTCCAAATCTGCTGGCACAACAGAGAAGGACAATAGCACCAGGGAAGGACGACCAGCTCAGCGAGGGCGAGGATTTGGTCGAGGCAGGGGAACTGTCCAGTGCTATCGTTGTCACAAATTGGGACACAAGTCATATGACTGTCCTGAAGGTGAACCAACAGGTGGGAGAGGAACTTATGTTGCTCAGCCGGAGGATGTTGAGGAGACACCTCAAGAAGCAGAAAACACACCGGAGACAGGTGAAGCTTTAGTGTTGAATAAAGTGCTGTTAAAACCAGCAAAAGAGGTTGCAGAACCAGATCAGCGAAAGGCTTTGTTTCGCACTGTCTGCAAGTCACAGGGTAAGTGTTGTAAATTGATCATTGACAGTGGGAGTACCAACAATTTAGTAGCTGTGGAGATGGTAGAAAAGCTGGGATTGAAGAAACTAAAGCATCCTACTCCTTACAAAGTGTCGTGGCTGCAGAAAGAGCATCAACTGTTAGTTGACGAACAGTGTGAGGTGGAGTTTCAGATCGGTAAGTATAAGGACAAGATCCTTTGCGATGTCATGCCAATGGATGTCTGTCACTTACTGTTGGGACGACCTTGGTAGTTTGATAGAAGTGCAGTTCATGACGGAAAAACCAACTGCTATAAGTTTGTAAAAGACGGGATCAAGCATACGCTTGTACCCATCAAGGAGGAAAATACAGCAGAAGCTAGTGGGGTGAAAGCACTACTGTTAGGCGGAAAGGAGTTTATAAAACAGATTGAGGACAGCGAGATAAATTTTGCCGTCATAAGGAGACCAAAGACAGTGGTACTTCATACACAGATTTCAGATTTGCCCGAAGAAGTTCAGAGGTTGCTGCAGGATTTTGGAGACATTGTGGTAGATGATCTTCCAGATGAATTGCCACCAAGAAGAGGTATTAGTCACTGTATTGACTTTATACCAGGAGCAAGCCTGCCAAATAAAGCAGCTTATCGCATGAGTCCCAAAGACCATGAAGAAATCAGGAAACAGGTCCAGGAGTTGTTGGACAAAGGTTTGATTCGAGAAAGCATGAGCCCATGTGCAGTACCAACTGTTTTGGCTCCAAAGAAAGGAGGAGAGTGGAGAATGGGTACAGATTCCAGGGCTATTAACAAAATTACTGTTAGGTACAGGTTTCCCTTACCGAGAATGGATGATATGATGGATTGTTTGAGTGGAGCGGCTTATTTTTCGAAGATTGACTTGAAAAGTGGATATCACCAGATCCGAATTCGGGAAGGAGATGAATGGAAGACCGCTTTCAAGATGAATGAAGGCTTATATGAGTGGCTGGTGATGCCATTTGGTTTGAGCAACGCTCCCAGCATGTTCATGCACCTGATGAATGAAGTGCTGAAGGAATTTAATGGTAAGTTCGTAATAGTTTACCTGGATGATATTCTGATTTTTAGCAAGACTAAAGAGGAACATTTCAGACATTTGCAGAGTGTGTTGAGGAAGTTGCAGCAGAACAAGCTGCTAATTAATCTAAAGAAGTGTACTTTTTTTCAGTGAGAGTTAGTGTATCTGGGCTTTGTCATCGCAAAAAATGAACTAAAAATGGACCCAGAAAAGGTGACAGCTATAATTAGCTGGCCTTCTCCGAAAAGTTTATTTGAAGTCCGAAGTTTCCACGGACTAGCCAGTTTTTACAGGAAGTTTATCAGAAATTTCAGCGAGATTTGCACACCAATGTTGGATACGATCAAGAAGATAAATCAGCCATTTCACTGGACTGAAGCAGCAGAAAATAGTTTTCATATTTTGAAAAAGAAGATCACTGAAAGACCAATATTAAGATTGCCTGATTTCAACAAAATTTTTCAAGTTCGTTGTGATGCCAGTGGTACGGCCATTGGGGCAGTCCTTAGTCAGGAGGATAGGCCAGTTTCTTACTTCAGTGAAAAGCTAAATGAGAGCAGGCAAAAATACTCAACCTACGACAAGGAGTTTTACGCCATTGTGCAAGCTTTGAAACATTGGCGACATTATCTGTTAGGTAACGAGTTTGTTCTATTTTCTGATAACTCTGCCTTGCAGTACATTATGAAACAGCATAAATTGAACCATAAGCATGTAGCTTGGGTTGAGTACTTGCAAAGTTTTACATTTGTACTAAAACACATTAGTGGGCAATCAAATAAGGTGGCAGATGCACTGAGTAGAAGAACGTTGCTTCTACAGGAAATCACGATGCAGATTTTAGGCTTTGAACATTTAAAAGAGCTGTATCCGACCGATACTAAGTTTAGGGAGGCCTATGAGGCTTACCAAAACCCACTGTTACGAAATAACAGCATGTGGTTAGACTATAATCTACAGGAAGGATTGCTGTTTAAGGGAGGGCAGTTGTGTATTCCCAATTGTTCTATGCGGGAAAACATTATACAGGAAAAACATAGTGGAGGCCTGGCTGGACATTTCGGTATTGACAAAATGATTGCTCAGGTACAACATTTTTATTTCTGGCCAAAGTTGCAGTGGGATGTGCAGAGGTACGTGAGTAGGTGTAAAATTTGTCAACTGGCAAAAGGCCACAGTCAGAACATTGGACTTTATATGCCATTACCCATCCCTAGCCGACCATGGGATTAAGTTAGTATGGATTTTGTACTGGGTTTGCCGAAGACACAACGAGGATTTGATTCAGTAGTGGTTGTGGTAGACCGATTTTCAAAAATGGCACACTTTGTACCATGCAAAAAAACCAATGATGCTACTTACATAGCACATCTTTTCTTTACTGAGATTGTGCGATTGCATGGACTTCCAAAATCCATTATCTTTGACAGAGATGTAAAGTTCACCGGTCATTTTTGGAGAACTCTGTGGAAAAAGTTGAATACCCAGTTGCAGTTAAGCTCCTCTTATCATCCGCAGATGGATGGTCAGATAGAGGTGGTGAACCGAAGTCTGGGAAATTTACTTCGAAGTCTAACAGGTGAAAACTCCCGGACTTGGGGCCGTGTACTTGCTCAGGCGGAATTCGCATACAACGATTCCCCTAACCGCAGCACAGGTTACAGTCCGTTCCAGATTTTGTACGGCATGCATCCGCGAGGAGTGCATGAATTACGAGATTTGGGGAAACTTAAGAAACGAAGCACTCATGGGGAAGATTTCGCCCAAGCAATGAGCAAATTGCATGAACAGGTCAAACTGAAATTACAGGACAGCAGTCAGAGGTATAAACAGCGAGCTGATACAAAGCGTCGGGAAGTTCAGTTCAACGTAGGAGATGAAGTACTTGCGTAATTACGTAAGGAACGGTTTCCAAAACGAGAGTACAACAAGCTAAAATTTAAGAAAATCGGGCCTTGTAAAATCATTCGCAAATTTTCTGCAAACGCTTATGAACTACAGTTGCCACCAGGGATCGGTATTTCCCCTATTTTTAACGTGGCAGATATGTTTCCTTATGTCACTGATTCAAAAGATATTGCAGCAGCAAAGCCACCACGGGACACCAATTGTGAAGGAGATTCGTGGACGAGACAGATGCCAATGGCACCACCCGTTGAGTTCGAAGGGATTCTGGACACACAGGTAGCTAAGTGCACACGCAGGAAGGAGTATTTGCGGTATTTGGTCAAATGGAAGAACCGTCCGATAGAGGACAGTTCGTGGCTCAACGCAACGCAGATACAGAAAGCAGGCTATTCTGTCGACGACCTCATGGAACAGAGCCATGACTTTTTGCCACCTCGGGAGCCTGATGCAGGATCATCCAGCTCCGAGGAGACAGAAGGTGGTTGACGGTCTCATGGAGAGACAAGAACACACAATCATACATGCATAGCTGGACAGGTGTTAGACTTGTCATTTATTTTATTTTATTTATTTCTTTTATTTTTCAGAAGTTCGTTAGGACCAGGTCAATTAAAATTGTGAACTGTTTCTTTTAAATAGGAATTAGTAACAGTAAAATAGGTTGATAGTTAATTAGTATCTTTATGAACTGTGTTAGTTAGGAACAGTTAGAAATTGGTGGACAGTTACCGAATTCTGTTGGGGTAGTTCTACCTAAGCAAAGAACGGTTGTGCCTTAGGAGATTAAAAAGGAAAAAGACAAAACAATGTAGTAGATTCCTCAGACGGAGAACAAAAGATATACAGTCATTTTGAAATAAACATTTTACTTTTATTTTCTCTATTGAATCACCATTGTACGAACTAATTTCATGCATCAATACATAGTTCTATGTAACTAATTTACGTTGGAATAACAAGACAGAAGAAATTCACGAGAAGAGCAGGGCGCTGACATATATATATCACTTCCAGACAGAGGAGAACGAGAAATTGCATATGTAGGCAAACCAATAGGTAACTCTTATAAACCCTCAAATTATTTATGAAATAAAAAAATGCCGGAGTGAAATCAAATAAAGTTGTATCGTTTCATTAAACTGTTATAAACAAAGTATACACAGTCCAGGGCGTCTCACGCTCCTTCGAACAAGAACTTCATTAAAAACCAGAACCTCGAAACAGAGTTTCGAACAGGTAAATGATACAAACGGACAGAATCCAAATAATTACCATATAAGGAAGCACCGAGCAGAAACAACGTGAACGAGGGTTTCATTAACTAAACAACAAAACTACAGGATGAGGGTTCGAAGCAACGAACACCCATCTTACAAAGTTAACCAAATATCGACATACAGGACGAGGGCTTGAAGCCACCAGATACCCATGGCTTGAAGCCACCAGATACCCATCTTACAGAACAAGGGTTTCGATAACTGAGTAGCAATATTACAGAATGAGGACCGAAGACCAACGTACAGGACTAAAGGAGGGTTACACAGACAAAAACACTATCTATTTCACCGCTCAGGTGACGGACTAACAGCAAAACGAAGTCACAGAACTCTATGTCAAACTAATATGGAAAGACCCTACCGGTAGGAAAGAGCTGGAGAGTTTGAACGACTGCCAGAGGCCGCGGAGGGCTCCCATCTACCGAGACTAGCTACATTGAGCCATCTTAAATGAAATAAGAGCCGAATTAGTGCCAACACAGTCACAAATAATCATTAAAAAGAACAATCGGATGAGGATTGGAGCGCAGAACCTCACCTGGAGCTGAGGAGGCGGAGTCGAGAAAACGAAACGACCACTATACCCTGAAGACCAGTAGCGAAGGTGTTAGGGTCGGAGAGATAAGGGATAAATAAGTTTAGCAAAGAACCAACATTTACCTTGGCAGCCGAGTTGAAGGGCGATAGCTTGGAGGAAACCCTGTCACGGAACGAGCTCATCAATTAAACGAATAGAAGCAACACATAAATAGCAAAGCCTATCTAGCAAACCATAAATCAACGTATTAACACTGTGCAGAGCGGAGGGTGTCTCTACAGGGCACTGTAACCCTACCTCCATAGCAACAGAGGACCGAAGGCGTCCATAGAACCAGTGTTGAAACCAGAGCGGCGGAGGAATAAGAGTTCCCACAGAGCAGAGCAAACATTCGGCGCAGCGGAGGAGTGCAAATGACAAATGAGCGGGACAGGTTTGACAAAAGGTAAGTGCCCGTGCGAGAGGAACCGGCAGGTGGAAACCCTAACCGGCATTACCAGTTAAACATCCCAATAAAATATCTGTTAAACGTACTCAGGCATTTAAGTCAACAGTTAACATATTTAAAGCGCCAAGTCTTGTCACCTGTGGTCGCGTTGGGAAAGGAGGGAGGCCATCATATTGTAATAGATGTCTCCTCTATAAAGAGGAGACATCTAGATTAGTCAAGGAGGATGGTCTGTAAGAAAAATTTGTGAGAATATCAGCAAGTCTGAACTTTACTATACTCGAATTTTTGACAGATGAATAGAAGAACGTTGTGAGTATTTAAGCTATTCTCCGTGTTCTGGGGAATATTGTGAGAGGGACTGGGCCCACCTTCCTCACAAGATTCACCCATTTACTTTGTTGTCAAGTGTGTAAGTGTGTGATAGTTTCTTTCTGCAGATACTCTGTTTGGATTCTTTAGCATTACCTCTTGCAATTCTGTTTTGCTAGCACTCTGTTTTATTAAGTTATTTGAAGTTATGCAAGTGTATTTCACCGGTGAATCTGAGTGCAGTGTGTGTTAGCAATCAGATTCTAGGGGCAGGTGCTGAACGTCCTCACCTGGAGGATAGGGTCCTGATCCTTTGCCAACAGAGCATCCATTTCTTTGCTTTCTAGATTTGTAATTTTAATTAATTCCTTTTATTTTATCAGCACTGTGATAACCTAGTATAAGAACTAAGTATAATACACCTCTCGATGCTTTTAGAATTTAAGTACAGACAGTACGCGGTAGCCTTTGGAATAAAAAGACTTTCCCAGGTTGACAATTAATGTGGTACTTGATTGTTCTATTAATAAACAATTCAACTAGCCAACATTTTGGCGTCGTTGCCGGGGAAGGAAACTAAATATTTCTAAAGGCATTAATGATTTCTTTGTGAAAATAACAGGTGCATGAGAGGACACAAGAAACCTAATTTCACAGGCGGTAAGGGAGGAAGAAAGACTTTCATTGACGAAATCATCTCAAAGGCTGAAACATCACAGAGGACGAGTTCCCGGAGACCTCAAATCCAGCACTCCTCACAAACGGATCGACAGACAGAGGAGGTATTGGGGCCTGAAAGGAAGCTGGAAGTATCAGAACACACTGAGGAACTGGTAGAAGAACCTGAAGAACCTGAAGATACAGAAGATAAAGTAAGTGACTCAGGAGAAAGACCAATGGAGGATAACAGAACAGAAGGAAGGGGGGAGAATTCACTCTCTACCCTGGAATTCCCATTGGGGACCTGTCGAGAGGAACGAATCCTATGAAGAAAATTCCCCTGTCAGTGCTACCCAATTTCCAAGGGTTATCCTCTGAAGACCCAGATGAATTCCTCTTTGAATTCGATATATTATGCAGAAGTTATGATTATATGAGCCCTAATCAGAAACTAAAGCTGTTTCCAGCAACACTAAAAGGGAATGCGTTGAGATGTTTCATGAGCTTAGGAGCTCAGGAAATCACCACCTGGGACCAGTTGAAAGAAGGATTCTTGGCCAAATACCAAGATTAATGCCGAACAAGAGAAAGGAAGGAAGAGATGTTTAAGATGGTTCAGAAGGAGGATGAGAGCTTAGAAGATTTTGTGGAAAGGCTGCAGTATAATCTGCAGAGGTCTGATCACCCCAATATGAGTAAAGACATTCTGAAGACCATATTGTTGAAGGGGGTAAGAGATGACTACTTGGACATGTTGAACATGTTGGGAAAAGGGGACATCTCCAAAGAACCATTTGATCAAATTATCAATCTCTGCATGAGGTGCTCAAGAGGAGTAGGGAACAGATCAAAGAGCAGAGATAATGTGTATTCAAGAGTTCAGAAGTCAGCCAGTGGAGGAGCAACAAGAGCTGAAATAGGTAACTTATTAGAAGAATTTAAAACTAAAATGTTAAGTTCTTTTGCTTCACAAATCGATGCTCTGCAGGTTAAGAAGAAATAAGCGGAAGCAGAAGCTTCTTTAGCTATTTTCTGTTCTAAATGCAGAGGAAAACACCCACTCAGGGAATTCCCACTGGATAAGAAACCTATCTGCATGATTTGTGAAATGGACCATGAAACCCAGCAATGTCCCTCTCTGTCTGGAATCAAAGCAGCATTGCAGACAACCGAAGAAGAGGCTGAAGCAGTGTACCTGATGACACAGAGGAGGCAATGGCCGCAAAGACAAGGTATGAGCTCTAACACAACATTTAGTCGTTGGAATAATAATTCTCCTTTTCAAACGAATTACCCCCCCATGAACCAAATGCAGTGCCCACCCTTTAATGCAATGAATTTTCCACTTATGCAACAACCTAATCTCCCTTTTCCTGATCCTACTATGTGGAATCCTTGGGCCCCACAGCAACCATATTTCAATCAATGGAACCCAAATTGGGTAGCCCAGCAGATACCATTTCCTCAACAACAACAGTCTCTTTCCTTACCACCCAATACTTCCCAGAATAACCAAGCAATGAGACCCCAACTTCCTGTGCAACCTAACCCCAATCCAAACAATAATAAAGCCTTGCAGGTAATCGACATTCAAAGTCAACCTTCCCTTCTCATGCAATGCAATGATATCCATTTACGCTCCGGAAGAATAGTTGAACCCATCATAGATGACATTACTGACTCTGAAAAAGAAGAAACTAGGAAAGAAAAGTCATCCAATAAAGATACTGAAATTCTTGAATCACCCACTAACAAGACTGTCCAAACAGCTGAACCACCCTTCCCTAAAAGATTGACTCTGAGTAAAACGTTTGAGCCACCAGCCTTTAATCTTTTAGGAGAATTGTAGAATTTATATGTTAAAATTCCACTATTACAAGCACTAAGAGATGTCCCTATCTACGCCAGAACTGTTAGGGATATTTGTGTCAGGAAACCTGGAAGAAAAGCCAAGGAACCCCTCACAGTTCATGTGATGGGAGAACTGACTGCTCTAATGACAGAAAAAGACCCTCCTGTGAAATATGGTGACCTTGGTCACCCTACAGTAACAGTTCAGGTCAGCAAGACCTTTGTCTCTAAAGTTCTAGTGGATCTAGGTGCTGCAATAAATATTATGACACTTGAAACAACACAATTACTGCAGTTGAAACATTTAATCAGGGAAACTCCAACTATTTTAGAGCTGGCTGATCGCTCTACAATCAAACCTGAAGGAGTAATCGAAGACCTGGTAATATCTGTAGAATCTTGGAATTACCCAACCGACTTTGTGGTGTTAGAAACTAAAACAAAGTTGGGGGGTCATCCACTAATTATAGGAAGACCATGGTTAGCTACAACAGATGCTTTCATCAGCTGTAGATCTGGATCGATGACAATATCCAATGGCCAGGAAACTAAACAGCTGACTCTTTACCCCCATGCCACACCCATGATTAATAACGATAATTCAATATGGGTATACTATGAGGATGAAGAAACCCAACCTATTTTAACAATCGGACAAGCTTTAACTCTCAAAAACTCAACTGAAGATGAATTAATCAGCAACTTCATTTCTGAACCTTCTTCGGTTATCTCAGAGATACATAATCACCTCACTACAATCCTAGAATGAGAATCCCAGAACAATCTCGCAACTGAAAATTCATCCCAGATATTAGCCGGTAGTCCTTCCAAAAGTGTGTCAATAGAAATCGAACCAGGAAAGACATTAAATATAAATCCTAACCTAACAGATGATCAAAAGCAGCAGTTAATGAAGCTACTTAAAGAAAATAAGGACACACTCGCGTGGGATTACACAGACATGAAAGGGATTTCCCCTGAGCTATGCACTCACTGGATTTATATTAAAGAAGGATCCCGTCTAGTTTGTCAACCCCAAAGAAGGATGAATCCCAATCTAAGAGAAATAGTAAAAGAAGAGCTTCAAAAATTGTTAAATGCAGGATTTATATACGCCATATCTGATAGTGAATGGGTTTCTCCGCTAGTAATAGTACCCAAGAAAAATGGGAAATGGCGAGTATGCATAGACTATAGAGCCCTAAATAAGGCCACCCAAAAAGACCATTTCCCGTTACCATTCATTGATCAAGTATTAGATAACTCAGCTGGTAAAAAGTTCTTTTCCTTTTTGGACGGATTTAGCAGTTATAATCAGATAAGGATTGCACCCCAGGACCAGGATAAAACCACTTTTACTAGCCCTTTGGGGACCTTTGCTTATAAGGTTCTCCCATTTGGTCTATGTAATGCACCAGCGACATTTCAGAGAGTGGTCATAGGTATCTTTTCTGATATGGTAAATGATTCTCTAGAGATTTTTATGGACGAATTCACTCCTTATGGAACTGCCTTTGAAGATGCTTTGCAAAATCTTGAAAAAGTACTTAAGCGGTGTATTGAAGCACATCTTGCCTTAAGTACTGAGAAATTCCATATGATGATGAATGAAGGCATTGTATTAGGCCATTATGTTTCATTATTAGGAATTCAAGTCGATCCTGCAAAAATACAAGTAATTTTGACCCTCCCTATTCCCAAAACCCAGACAGAAGTAAGAAGCTTCTTAGGACATGCAGGGTACTACAGAATATTTATCAAAGATTTTTCTAAGATAGCTTCCCCTCTGTTTGTGTTATTAACAAAAAACGTTGAATTTAGGTGGACTAATGACTGTGAAAAAGCATTTGATCAGCTTAAACATCAGTTGTCCATAGCTCCCATCTTAAGAGGACCAGATTGGGCACTCCCCTTTCACATATCCTTTGATGCTTCAGACACTGCCATAGGAGTTGTCCTGGGACAGGAAGAAAATGGTCTTCCCTATGCCATTTACTTCATTAGTAAAAACATGACTCCCACAGAACTCAATTATACGGTCACTGAGAAAGAATTTCTAGCAGTTATTTATGCTATCAACAAATTTAGGCATTACATCACTGGTTATATTACTTTTGTGCATACCGACCACTCAGCCATTAAATATTTAATGAATAAATCAGTTACAAATGCCCGAGTCACTAGATGGTTACTGTTATTGCAGGAATTTGATATCACAATTGTAGATAGACCTGGAAAAGAAAATGTAGTTGCTGACTTTCTTTCTCGGTTAAAAACTAATGAAAATATTCCAGTAGATGATTCTTTTCCCGATGAATATTTATTTGCAGTCTCTGCCCACTCACCTTGGTATGCAGATATTGCTAACTACTTAGTTGCAGGAAAATTACCATCACACCTATCGCACAAAGAAAAAAGGAAAATCATTCAGCAGAGCGCTAGGTACAGCTGGATAAGCGGATTTCTGTTCCATACATGGATAGATCAGGAAATCCGGAGATGTGTTGGGGAAGACGAGATCTATGACATACTAAAAGCTTGTCACGACGACCCTTGTGGAGGACACTTTGCAGACAAAAGAACAACACACAAGGTACTTAGAATGGGGTATTATTGGCCATCACTCTTTAAAGATGCCAGAAAATATGTGAAGGCATGTGACAGCTATCAAAGAATGGGCCAGCCTAACCATAGAGATGAAATGCCACTCAATCCCCAGGTAACTCTTGAACCTTTTGAAAAATGGGCATTAGATTTTGTAGGTCCCATTTGTAGAAATTTTGAATAATTTAACACATATTCAACAGAGATTATCCTGATCATGTACTATTGTGGAAAACATACACAATACATAATTTCCTCTACGTTGATCATCAATATAGCAACATCAATAACAATAAAACATCAAGAGCATTCACACATTAACACAGTATG
>APFE030050566.1:0-17102 GCA_000404065.3 Pinus taeda
TATTGGGTATAAAGATGGTTTAAAGGGTTATAAGCTTTGGAACCCAGTAACAAGGAAGGTTGTGTATAGTCGAGATGTGGTGTTCAGAGAGGTGAAAGATGTTATTAAACATGAAGTCAACCAAAGGAACCTGTGAAGATAGAGTTTGAACTAAAGGAGGAAGAATCAGACTCTGTAGCAGAGGAGGAATCAGAAGATGAAGAGCCACAAACTCCGGCTGTGAGAAGATCAGCGCGAGAAAGAAGGCAGCCAGAAAGGTATAGTCCATCTGCTTTCTGTTCAAACTTTGCTTTGTCTGTTACTGATGATGATCCCAGAACTGTGAAGGAAGCAGTGGATTCAGAGGATGGAAAACTCTGGAAAGAGGCCATGGTTGATGAAATGGCATCTTTGCACAAAAATGAGGCTTGGGATCTGGTGGAGTTGCCGGCTGGAAGGAAACCCATTGGCAGCAAATGGGTGTTCAAGAAGAAGACAAATGCAGAAGGGAAGGTGGAGAAATACAAAGCTCGGTTGGTAACAAAAGGTTATTCCCAGGTGGGAATTGATTTTGGTGATATTTTTTCTCCTATTGCCAAGGTAACTTCTATTAGATTACTTTTATCTGTTGTTGTTGCTTTTGATTTTGAGGTAGAACAGATGGATGCGGAGACATCATTTCTTCATGGTGATCTGGAAGAGGAGATCTACATGAAACAACCTGATGGCTTTGTGGATGATCTTTAGACCAATACTACACCTCTTAGAGAGAGGAATCTAAGAAAAATATCAGCTGTCATAAATAAGATGCCCCATGTGGAGTTTGGCCCTAGTTGCCAATTTTAACAATAAGAGTCTTGCAAAGGCCATTCAAATCAATGCATGTGATTTTATGTGCACAAGCCAAAATAGGGTTATCCACAAAACCCTAACAATTAAAAAGAAAAAATTCCTTACAAGACAGAAAGTTTAGAAGACAAGCGTTATGATATTTCCTTTGTAACATATGGTGCAATTACTAATTATATATATTAAGAAGATACTTTCATTAATACTTTTTTACTATTTATTGTTTGCGATATCCAATACCGATTCCAATTCCATAAGAAGAGCATTCTTAAAAGTGGAGAATGTTGTTAGTTTTAGCATAACAAAATTTGTAAAATATATGCTTTCCCTACTTAATTATTTGTGAAGTTTCTAAATACTTGTTTAAGTCAGGATCAATTGTAACAACAACAATAACGAGAGGTATAGTTATAATCAGAGTGTTAATTGAATGGTTCGTGCAATAATAACGAGAGGAGGAGTTATAATCAGAGTTTTAATGGAACGGTTTGCCCTCTTTGAGTTGTTGTCAATCCATCTGTAAGGTAGGAAGGAAAATTGGCGAAGTGAAATTCGGGGATAAGTTAGGTAACGCCATGGAACCGACTGCTCCACTTCCTCCTCCTCCTTCCACACCCCCTTTGGCGTATTAGTTTTGACATGGAAAGCCCACATCATACACAGATGAAAGTGGCATTCAGAATTTGTATGTGGTGGTGCACGACTCCATCGGGATTCCTGTTGATGATGGTTCACAATTCAATCAACATTATGAGAATGTGCAGTACTATGGTACCTTTACACTAGAAGGTCTAGTCGCCATTGCTTTCGACATGGCCTCCATATGTGCAGGTAATTATCAAGTTCAACAAGGCATTTTTTGTGCTTTAGCACAGTGGGTAAAGCTTTCTTTGGAATCCAACCTAATAGTAATAGATACAAAGAGGATGAAGATTTTGTATGTTAGATTTCTAATTGAAGTAGTTTTACAACAAAACATTCATTCAAAAAGTTACCCGCAGGAGCCTTTTCAATATGACTGGGGTCGTTTGGAGCAGGCACTGAGCAGTGATGTTCCCAATTTTAGAAATGAACATCTACCTAATCTCATGGAAATTTACAACTACCTCGTCTTGAACAACAACAACATTGAGATAAAATATCAACGTTATTGTAAATTCTGAAAATAAAAATGCGCTGACATTCGCAGTAGCAACACATATGTGTATAAATGTTCAGTTAAACTCTAACACATAGAGTGTAAGCACCAAAGGAAAGTTCAATTTTTTTTTATGTCCAAATACTGCATTGATAGAGCACACATCAACAAATGAATGAAGATTTGTCAAGTGATTGTTGATTAATTAGATGGTGATATGACATGATGGGTTTCTAGGTTCCACTACCAAGAGGTAATATTCAGTTAAAAGGCTATTATTGCACGATTTTCTTTTGTGTAAGCACTAGTCAAGTTAATTGTACGATTTATCCATTACCATAATGTGAAAACATTTATTTTAAATGGTAAAACCAGTATGATGTATGGTTAACTTGCTATACGTTTTACGCTAAGAGAAAACAAATTATTAGTATCCCAAAGTCTCAAGATCGAATCCCTCTCCCAGTTCCAGTGTTAACATTTGACATTCAAAGCTATGTGAAGGGGTGGAAAATTACACAGAGGAGAACCCAAAGCACCCGACTTGCTAGAAATCTATCCAGAAATTTAATAATGTTTTCGAGAAGCAGTGTGGGAAGAATTCTTCTCCCGTCATAAAAGTTATCACGATAGAGTTTCTAGGGCTTTCATGGAGGGTTTCGATGGGAAAGAAGTTATTGTTGGGGGAATCTTATTTCTTGTTACTGAGGAGGTAATTGCAAAGGTCACAAGCCTCCTTGCAGATGGAGAAAGATCCTTCAAGAGCCATGTTTTAGCTGGAATCGATGTAACACTCTTTCTAGAGGATGAGTTTAAGGAAAGGAACTGACTTTCATAAATTTAGAGATCCTGGTTGAAAGACGAGTGGAATTTTCTCCTATGTATTGCCTAATATTAATTCACATGCGAAGGACACTACAATTGGGTGAATCTCTACCATTTCTGGTTCCTAGCTCACATAGCAGTTTAGTTAAATATGAACACTCCCTATTCTTTGTTAGAGAGTTTGAAGCATATGCCTGCTAGGTTTAGGGCAAGACCAAATGCATCTATACATTTAATATATCATAAATGTATGATTAAACTATTGATTGAAGGCCGCTTGAGATAGGTAGGGAGGACTTGGGAACATTTTTGGTTTTGGGGAGGGTTTGAACTTCAAAATGTATTACCAAAAAGGGGAAAAAAGAAGGGAAGCAAAAAGAAAACTAAACAACCCCAAAACCTAGAATAGGGTACGTCATCAGTGCAAACTAGGAGCCAGCAAAAGGGAGAGCAGGTTCAACCTTTAGTTCCCCAGTTAGCAAAGGTTTATACCAGAAAGAGTGAGAGGTTGAGAAAAACTAAAAATGCCCCTTCTCCCACTATACCTCTACCTACAGAAACAAAAGTCAACAAACAGAAAGAGAAAATCAAGGGTAAAATGATTGAGCCTGAGATAGAGAAGATGCTAGTGGAAAAAGAACCCACCTTAGTAGAGATGTTCAAAGGTGGAAAAATACCACACACAAGACTGTGGAATAAGCTAAGATTGAACATTAAACTAAAACAAAACTCTAAGTTGGAAAAAGAAGTCATAGATGTAGAAAAAATCCTTTAGAAAAACTTAATCATAAACAGAGACGAGTCCACAAGTTCAAATAAAACAAAGATGATGAAAGGGTCAAGGAAAGGGCTTTCTACAGAGGCCCAGGGGACTACGAGACAAAGGAAAAACGAATGTTAAATCCTACTAGAAGTAGCTACACACTCAACTATTTGGTTTTTGACAACACAATTTTGATTTCCAACTGCCGAGATGGAATTTTGACTCAAGGTCGATAATCTATTATTCAATGATTTTCACTACTAAACATTGATGAGCATTGACAATTTTAGTGTCAACACAATTTTGTAATCAATTTTTATAAAAGCACTGACAACCAACCCATCAGAGATCCTGGCCATTATCCGGTTTTGAAAGAGTATTAGTGGATCAATCAACACTGGCATATCAGGGAATCCCAAAAGGAGGAGAAACATAGTAGATACCATTTTTAGCATGGGGACGAGGAAAAAATTCCAAGAAACTAGGAAAAATATCATCAATGATTTTGACCACAATTTTTAGCTAATATTTTAGCAGACTATTTATCTTTAGATACATATATTTCTGAGTTTATGTAGTATATTCATGTATTAAATATGCATGCTTTATGTTTAGCAATTTGTAATTAAGAACATATGAGAAACTTTATTTTTAGTTTGTAATTTTTCCTATAAATACAAGTTCTTTAGAATGAAGAAGGGTTGATTTTTTATTAGAATACTTACTGTATGATGTATATTTATGAAATTTTATGTTGAAAATTAAACAAGAAAATCCTAATTTAATTTTATCTTGAATTAACTTAGGAATTAAATTATAATTCCATATCTTATGACAACTTGTAATATTTAACTAAGTTAATTTGCATTAGTTAGCTCAGTTAATTCGAGTTGAGGGTCTAATGTAGAGTGTATCCTACAATTAGGAGCACTAATTGGGTTTATTTTCAGTTGCAATTATTTAATTCAGTCTAACTGAGTTAAATTAAGTTAAACTAGTTCCAAGTGATGTAGGAATTAGTGAGATCAGAATAGTGGGGTGTAACTTATTATAGTGGGGTGTAACTTACTGCAGTGGGGTGTGACTTACTATAGTGAGGTGTCACTTACTATAGTGGGGGTGTAACCTACAGTAATGGAGTGTAACCAACACTGATCAACAAATTGAAGAATATTCACTCATAATTAACTCATGCATATCATATTAGAGAAAAATCCAATTGAGATTGGAGTTTAGGGACAATGTATTATCATGTGAATTTTACAAGTGTTGCATGCAATCAGAGAAAGGCCTATGAGGATTGCGCATTTCATAATTGTGGGATTTCCCAATTAAATATGGGCTAATTCCCAAGGTAACAATGCAAGGAAATAGGAGCTTTTCAGGCAACAAAATTGGCTAAGTATTGGCTTGAACTTGTCCGGGAAGCAGTGAGATAGATGTAGGTAGTGTAGAGGTTGCTCGGGCTTGAGAAAACCATATAATATTCTCATATTTTCTGATAAAGGCAATATACAGATAGCACGGATTTTTAGCTGTGGCTTTCCCCAGAAAATCATTGCTTTATGTTTGATTGAATTATTTCTCTTATATGATTCATGATTTGATTGATCGTTTATTGTTTCCACTGATGAATAGAGTAGATTCAAGTCAATTGTTTTAGCATATCACAATTTCTAGTTTGAATTAGATGGGATTTTTATAGTTTAATGAAGGAAGCTTGATTCAACAACAAAGATTCTTGTGTTGGGAAATTTGGATATGTGTTCTCTTGTTTATGTTTTCCTTTCTATCTTTTTATATGTATGTTCTTCTACAATTGATGAGAGTAGATAAAAAAAATCATATTTAGTATGCTTCATTTATATGTTCAGTCATGCTTATTTTCTAATCTATGCTTTGTAGAATTCATACTTGTGATGCTCTTATAAGTATATCGTTGCACTCCTATTCTGTATACCATCTCAACAACTTAAAATTTCAAAGTATCTCAGCTACCCTACCTTTTTGAATGTTTTAGTTTTCTTTCTTGATTAAGCCAAATATTCGACTCCATGCATAATGGAATTCTGTCAGACCCTACCAAATTTTAAAGCCTTGTTACAACATATATAGTCATTGTTTTTTAAGTACATAACGAGTCATATTGAATGAGTTATTGAAGGGACCCCCCTTTAAATTGAAAGGGATAGATTTCAATTCAAAAGGTTAGTTAGAGGTTACCATTGAGTTTTTCCCCATGACCAAGGTTTTATCAAAGTGATAACAAGACACTTGAAGAAGAGGTTTCCCTTATAAGGTGTTACACAGTAATTTGTCACCATCCCTATTACCCCTTCTCCCGCACCTTGGAGGACTCGTTCTAGGACGTGTGAGAAGCGACATGACTTGGAAACACTTGCATTCTATTCCCCTAGACATGAACTTCATATGCCCTGAAGACACCTTCTACAAAATACCCATAAAAATAGTCGTTTTTCCATTGGTGCGGTTTCACTGTGTATCACTCGTGCCAATGGGGGAAATCCTCCAAAGAGGGCGCGCCAGCTGGCGCTCTGTCTTAGAGTCGCACTCGCGCCAGCTCAGTTGGGTAAAGTTTTTAACAAAAAAACTTACGAAGGTTCTTCCTAACCTATTCATGAATTGATTCCATCTTGAGTTAGTTCAGTTTGGCTTCGAACCTCCATAGAAGGGAAGTAGTTCTCCACCTCTCATGGAAGCTTCTTAGTGATAAAGCCAATCCCATGAATCTTGTGGATGACCCTAACTCCTTCTCCTCTACCTATAAAAGCTTGTCCTCTTGCCTTTGACAAGTTAGTCTCCAAGTTCCAAGTGCTAGTTTTCAAGTCCCAAAGTCTGAGAATTGCTAAGTTCATGCTGCAAGAAGCCTTCTTCATTCCCATAAGGCTAAATCTAAAGTGAGGAGATTCTTTTCCAAGTAACCAAGGAGAGAGAGGCTTGTTCCCCATTCCCAACAAGCTTTGCAAGACATGTGCTGTTGATCACCCAGCCAAAGGAGGATTTGACGTTAGAATTATGGTTGTATTCTTCTTTGTTTATCAATAATAATAGACGACTATCATTATGGTTCCACTCTTATTGTCTTTGTAACAATTATTGAGTTATATCCTTTTTGACTGATATATAATTGCATCTATTGGATTTTATGGTTGTATTTGTGTCGTTCTTTTCATGTGCAGGTGTCCGTTCACGAGGATCATGGGGATTGTGACCAGCTGGAGCAAAGGAACGAGAGCGACGACTCTTCTACAAGTACTAGCGTTGGATTCAAGGTAGGCCCTCATCATCATTCTTTGATTTGCAATTAGGAACCTATGTGTTAGCGTTGTTTGATTTTTGCTAGACCCCATTTGGGCTAGTAGGGATCACCTCTGTCCGCAGAGGGGATTTACCTCCATAACAATTTGGCGACTCCACTGGGGACTTGGCTTTTTGTCTTGTTGTTTGATTTGTAAACTTTGGACAGAGCCTGAAGTACATCCAGATAGCCTTTGAAACACTATTTCTCTGCATTAGCAAAGTAGATCAACGCCACTTCAGTCCATCTCCGGTTTGGTTTACGAACTGAACGGCTTGGAACTTGCCTAGTTTCTTGGTTTCTCCTGCTTGGTTAGCCTTCTGGGTTGAGTCCCTGTATTGCTTATTGCCCCTTGGTGTACCTGGGTACTATTGACTTAGCTTTGGCTTGTTTGTTTTTTATTTTTCCATAGCAAACTCGGCTAGCGCCATTTTATAGCATTACAGTCGCGCCAGTTGGCACTAGTTGCACATTGACAACCCGTGCCAATCCTTGAAAGGTGCTAGTTTCAGCCTGATAGTCGCGCCAGGCCTGGGAACTTTTGAAGTTTGCTTGTCTGTAAGCTCTCTAAGCTTGGTTTTTGTTCTGGGTACCTTTTTTAGACTACTTGAGTGTGTTGGAGTGTGATTTGACTGGCTTTGATCGTCACCCTTTGGGTGTTTGCTTTTTTCCATCGATTTCACATTTCTAGCCTTAGGGCATCTAGTGGCTTTGTGTGTCGAGCCTTCCTCAGGTGTTTTGATCTTCTAGTGGTCTAGTCGACTCTTTCATTGCTCCCTTGCACTTGTTTGGTGGTTGTAAATTGTTTTATTGCGTTATTTGGGTGACTTGCTTTGCTTTCACTTGAATTCCGCTTTGTCTCACTTTGAGCCTAGATTACATGGCTCATTGGTGTCTTTGGGATATTTCTTGTACTTGGAGGTTTGTCCCAATCTCTTCACAATTTTGCATCTTTTTGCTTTTGTTTTTGCAAAAAAATTTCCTCCTCATTCGCCGGGGGGGGGCTAAATTGTGTATGAGTGTTAATCACCTTTGAGTGTTTTTATTTTTTGATCTTTGGAACTCTCACTCATTTTCTTGATTTGCACTTGATTGGTTCTTAGATTACATTAGAATCATCTTGTGTTTGAGAATTCTCTTGCATAGATCACATTTGCATAATTAGAATTTTCATTTTCAGAATATGAATGAAAAATGTGCGTAGATTATATTTGCAAACTTTGCATTAGTTTTTCTTGATGAAATTAGTGCATTAGAGAATTTGTTATATTTTCTCTTTGTGGTCATTTCATTTGCGTGAAAGCTCTCAAACCCTCTCATAACTAGCATTCATCGAATGGAATGATATATTGTGGCATATAGTTTGCATTTAGGGAATTTTGAGAGATTACATACGGTAAGGCCTGAAAACTGAAACCTAATACAAGATCAAGTTTAAAATAAACTGAATGAATCTAACAATGCATTGGAACATAACGCTCACATTCTAGACATCTAGGCTAGAGACATGCTCTGACATCATTAAACCTAGTCACTTTTGTTTCCACTCAAGGTTGGGTGATTCCTCCTTTTGTGACTTAATAGTGGTCTAGTACAGAATTGTGCTCCCACGTACCATTGAGTAACTATTAACTTCACTAAAACAATCCACGTCCACATATATTTCTGATCATATTCATGAATGGCGAACTAGAAGGTGTTTAGTGAAAGTTTTCATTCCGGATCAAATTTTAGCAGAATGGTTCATTAAATCATTGTTACCTAAAATAACTGAAGATGTAGCTAAGGGAGGAGTTGTCACTGAAGAGAAAGTTATTGCTCAGGTTCAGTATCTTGACCTCGTCTATACATAGTGAGGTACTTTACATGAAAAAATCCCTGATCTTCCAAAAACTAGAGCTCCTTCAGGGCCTCATGCTGCTGATGGTATGATTGGTTCAGTTAGCACTAAAAGCAAGAAGAAATCTTCAAAGAATTCTTCTCCCACAATAACTTTACCTGACTCCCCGAAAGGAGATTATTCCACTGAAGTTTCTACCGATGTCCATGTCGTAGATTCATCTACGACCAAATCCGGTAGTAAAGGAAAAGAGAAGAAGGAAAACAAACAAAATTCAAAACATAAAACGAATAAAAATGAATCTACTGACAAAAAATGAAAACCTCGCTATCCTTGTTTCATTTGCGATGAGGATCATTTTACTAAAGAATGCCCAGATCGAGCAAATTTTTTGAAATTCGTTAAAGGTTCTCAAACACTTGTTGTCTTGAAGGTCCTTTTCCTAATCAAGATAGTAAGATGGCTGCTTCTTCCTCGAATACCTCAGAAGAACCCATTATGATGATGTCTCATGTCAGGATTGCAACGCAATCGCAAGATTATGATAGTAAAAATCCTATTGATGGTAAAGAAGCAAGATCTTCTAATTTAAACACATCAACAACACCTCCTCCTAGTTCTGATCCACTGCAGATCGAAAAACCCAACCCTGACTTAGTAATCAAACCGCCTGCTAAAGGTATATTTTGGAAATCAGCTTTCAATCCACATGCGAGAGCTGCTTAGAATTATAACATTGTTGAAGAGTTAGCTATATCCCCTTCAACAATGTCGGCTTTGGAAGTGCTGCAATCATGCCCAACACAGCGTAAATTACTATTGTCTGCTATAGGAGTTGTCGATATTCTGGATCTGAACCTAATAATCTTGGATTTAGAGAATAGTACACCCCGCCTACCTCATCAAATGGCTTTCTAGATTCTAGTGTTAGCCAAAAATAGACCTTTCTTTTGAACTGTGATTGATGAAGGAGCTTCTATTTGTATTATGTCGATACAGTGTTGGAGATTGCTTTGTTCTCCCACACTCAATCAGTCTCTGACAATTCTAAAGGCTTTTGATAGCCGAGGGTTCCATCCTTTTGGTATTTTGCAAGATTTACCTATAGGGGTCGAAGGCAAAACCGTAAATCTAGATGTCGAAGTGGTTAATGCCCCTCTAGATTATAACCTTCTCCTGGGTCACAGTTGGTCTTATGCTATGACTACTATTGTTTCATCGGTCTTTCAGCTTATCAAGTTTCCTCATAATGGAAAGATCATTACGATAGATCATCTGACTTATTTCTCATCCGATCCAGCCTCTACAAATAGTGTTCATCATATCAGTAAAACGATTATCCCTTACAAGGATGTTGGCATAGGTTTGATTAAAGATTATGGTTTACTGGGAACTTTTTCGTTCCCTCCTCCAAACGTATCACCTTCTATTGCAAATATTCATATGATTTCATCGAATACTATTACCTTTGATGATCCTCGAATTGTACCTTTCGATTCTGAGGTGAATTCATTTGGTGGCACAATGCCTTTGAGCCCCTTTGAAATTGCATATCGGGCTATACAGTCGTTTTCTGATCCCTGATCAAGGTCGAGGATAGTTTTTTTCATGTGTCAAGCTTGTTAAAAAATGAAACCGGATGTCTCGAGGATAGTTTTTTCCTGTGTCAACCTCGTTAAAAAATGAATCTGGATGTCTCGAGAATAGTTTTTTCTCGTGTCAACCTCATTAAAAAATGAAACCGGATATCTCGAGGATAGTTTTTTCCTGTGTCAACCTCGTTAAAAAAATGAAACCAGGTGTTTGGAGCATAGTTCCTTGTCTTGTGTTAAGCTCGTTTAAAAAATGAAACAAGGGTTATGAGGATAGTTCTTTTCCTGTGTCAAGCTCGTTAAAAAATGAAACTGGGTGTCTGGAGCATAGTTCCTTGTCTTGTGTCAAGCTCGTTTAAAAAATGAAACAAGGGTTATGAGTATAGTTCTTTTACTGTGTCAATATCATTAAAAAATGAAACAACTCCCCTTCCAAATCGAGTCTTTGAGTCTTTCTAAGATCTTGAAAGTGGACTTTCATTCCATTCACCTCGTTGAATGTAATGAAGCTTGGGGGGCATGTACCTCGATTTGAGTAATTATGCTGGGGGCATGCGAACTTATAACAAGCATAGTTTTTCATTTCAAACTTGTTTAAACATGAAATTGAATCCAAGCAGAGTTCTCTATGGTTCAAGCTTGTGTAAAAATGAACCCATACCCGATTTACATCTCGTGATTATCGTTTTTATCCGCTAAATTCTGCTAGATGAGCCTTGGTTGTTTTCATTCCATCGCCACCATCTCTTTGGATGATCATATGCTTTCACTTGGTTGTTTTTCCTTCCCTGAGGGACCGCATCAATGAGTGGTTTTATTAGCTAGCCTCTTAACCATTACATGTTTTGAGCAGTTCCACCATTGCCGAAACCAGTTGCTACCCTTTATACCACTCGTTCCTCTAGGACGAGTCTTATTTAATCTCTTTTTTGACTCGTAAAATATGAAAATATTGTTGAGTTTTTCCCTTTTAACTCGTTAAAATAGAATAAAAGGGTTGTCCACTTTTAGCTCTTTTCTGACCTTATAAACATGAAAATATCGCCAGACTTTTGTCGTTTCAAGTTCGATACTGGTTATAAAATGATGTGTCTTCGATCACTTTTTTACTTTTTCAGATCAGAGCCACCAATTATGAAAATTAATCCTTGATCGTAATGGTTAGGTAGTTATCTCGAGTACTATTTTATACTTTTTCGGGCTCGAGGGACACAAATTTATGAAAAAGGACCCCCCCTGGAGTTTTCTTTTCCGTGTCTTTCTCAAACTCTCTAAACATGAAAAGGACTCCAAGTTTTACCTATGTCGGACTCGTTACCCCCCCTGGAGTTTTCTTTTCTGTGTCTTTTTCAAACTCTCTAAACATGAAAAGGACTCTGAGTTTTACCTATGTCAGACTCATTAAACCTTGACGACATTGAACTCGTCACCATGATGAGGCTAGAGTCCTCTTTAAACCCTTTTTAGACTCATTAAATATGAAAAGATTGTTCCGCTTGTCCTTTCCAACTCGTTAAAGTATTGGAAATGTCATCCCTCCTGTATTATTTTATCCTGTCTTGGACCTGAGGGATTATTTTACGAAAAAGGACCCCCATGGAGTTTTCTTAAGTTTTTCTTCTGACTCCCTAAAATTGAAAAACACCAAGTTTTCCTATACTGGACTTGTTAAAATTTAACATTAAACGACTTGTTCAATTTTAAACAGGAACAAACCACTCCTTCTTATGGTTCGAATTTTAAACTAAGTAGGACTCATCCGAAGGATGAGCTTATAAAAAAGCAAATGTTATCCTCCTCAAGCTTGTCAAAAATAACGAGGTACTTGCTAGAAATGGTGGGGGAAAAGAGAGAAAAATGAACCTGTTTGTTACACTTTGTTTTTTAGAAAAGTCATTAACCACTCTTGAACACGACACTTTTCGTTCACCTGGGTTGGGAAATCCTTTGCCTAATAGTTAATCAAACCACATTGAAAGTCTTCAGTTGGTTTCTGGGTATTAGCTTTGGGTCAATTGTCACCAAGCCATCTGCAGTGTCGTTATGTGTTCAAGAGATTAGTTCAAACAAATCATTCATCTGCAAAATATCTGTCATCCATTTTGACCATCCCTGAGTCAGTCCTTGTCGATATATTTCTTCAAAACTTGATCTATGATTTCGTGTTGTGGGCTGATCCAAATCGGATCCATAAAAGACTATCAAGAACTTTGAATGTATCGAGTTGAACAAATCTTTAATGAAATCCAAAACAGCA
This sequence comes from Pinus taeda, assembly GCA_000404065.3. NCBI lineage: Eukaryota > Viridiplantae > Streptophyta > Pinopsida > Pinales > Pinaceae > Pinus > Pinus taeda. Next base: position 12,563 of record APFE030050566.1, read on the forward strand.
TCAAAAACACCCAGAACTAGTGGCCATGGCAGTCGGCGTGGAATGACAAGGACCTCGGTCAAAGCGTGCTAACCGAGGCCCATGGAGATTACACAGGAGGTCAAAATAGCCCCTGGGAGCCCCGGATCGGGAAAAGGAGGCGATTTTGATGCGCAATTGGCGCTTAAGTGCTAATCGCGCATCGTTAGGTGAACAGGGCCGAAATGGGGGAGCCTTAAGCACTCAGTCACGTTGGGAGCCAGAGGACCACGAATAGAAAAAGGTAAAAAAAAGTGCCAATGTACGACAGTGGGACCCATGGCCTTGAAACCAGTGGTTTGATCGGGATGCCCTTGAACGGTAAGAGGTTTTGGAGAAAGCAGAGCGATCACAATCAGTGATCGACATGTGGCAATGGAGGTGAGAGAAAAACCACCGTGATCACACGTTAACTGTTGAGCAAGTCAACCATGCTCAATGTGTGTATGAAGTTGGATCTGGAGGAGCCCAGATCGAAAGGTTGAGATTGCGCCCGATGGAAAGAAGGAGAATCGACAGGGAAATAAGTTGTGATTTAAAAGGGATTTAGAATCCGTTGACCGCCATGGTGGAGAAAGAGCATATTCATGACATAACCAGAGGAACGAGCCGACGAAGCATGTTGGCACCAGTTAGATGGAGACACATGGCACTCCCTGAGCATTCATGCTGATGCCTATCAGGGAACTCTAAGCACAGCTACAGGAGGAGAATAGGCGCAGGCGGGAGAGGAACCGAACATGCATAGGATCGACTGGTTAAAGCCATGAATAGAGATAGTTGAAAGACAGAGGAGGATTTGGAGAAGAATCCAAGCGACCAAGAGAGACAGTGAACAGTGAACCCTGAGAGGAGGACTGAACACATGTTAAGAAATTTACTAATAAGATATTATTAGCCTTGGCCAAAACCCTGGCCAATCCAACCAAGTGAGCCTTCACCGCTCAACTCCAGGTCTTGCATTACAAAGAAGTCTTTCTAGCCTTTTATAGGCTCCATTACATATAATACCACGGGCAGAATACTATGGATGCACAATACCATGTGCCCCAAAACCATCACTGTTTAACTTGGTCAACTTTGACTCTATCGTGAGTCAAGTTTACCTAACAATTCCCCCCTTAAACTTGACTTGGGGTTCCTTGACTAACTCCAGCCAAACCTGCTAAGTGAGACAATCCCCCTCACTCTAGCTCTTACTCCCCTCAGAGTTTTTACCCGGGGTATTCTTAACCCAACATCCCCCCTATCACCTACATCTAACCCTGACTTTACCGACGGTCACCAAGGGGTACACATGCCTTACCAGATCTTATAGTAGTATGCCCATTTTACATGCAATAATTTTGACATAACTAATTTTTTTTTGTTTATTGCTACTGCGATTCTGATCCATCCTCTCTCAATTTGATTTGCTCAAAAACTTCTATCAAACCACTCCAACTGTGAGCCCAACAAGAACCTCGTCGATTCCAGCACTGGTAGAAGAAAACGAACAATTTTCGAAGCCGCATGAACAATTTTCTTCTGCTGACCTTCTTTAAATAACCACATGAATCCCTAACAATTCATCAGCATGTTCCAAACCGGTAAATAATGTAAATGCAGTGTGATCCCTGGCAGTTACAACACTATCTTCTGTACATTCTCCTCGAGGTTCTTCTGCATACAATTGTTCCACCATTATTTTCCAGACCCAGATCTGTAAAAAGGATTCATCGATCTCATGAGGCACTATAAACCCCTAGCATCAAAGAGTCCTTTTGAAGCCAATATGTGGCTCTGATACCAGTTGTTAGAAAATTATATATTATGGAGCAATGGAACACATAAAATATTGCAAAAATATAAACATGAAAACACATAAAACAAGATAGACACAGATATACGTGGTTCACCTAGTTTGGGCTACGTCCACCTCGAATAGCCAGTCCTTCCTTTCTATTATCCAGTAAAATGAAGAGACACAACCTACAGCAAATTCGTTATAATATCCTCTGTTTTCTCTCACAGTCTCACCTCTCTGTTTCTTGCTCACAGAATACACATCTATTACACTGCCTCAAATATAATGCCCTCATACAAAGATAGGGGTTTCCTCATAGGGAAAAAAACCCTAAACTAAACATAAGTTCTAATGTCAGATCATCCGCCTAATGAATGACCCAGATTGACTAGAAATTACTATACTTTTACAAGGCAATTTTACATCTGTTTTTAGCTTCAGGGGCACTGCCCCCAAGCCCCCGTCGGGGGATCGCTGGCCCCCAGACCCCCCAGCATCCCCCCGCATGGAGGGGTGTACACACTTCCTGGGGTATACATTCGGATGAAACAAAGACCTCTGAACAATCATGCTCCACACACAACAATCTCCCACTTCGAGAATGATTGTAGCAACTCCACCGCTGCTTCATTTGTTGGACAATGACTCCTCTTTGGACTTGGTTGTTTCTCATCTTCATCGTCATCCTTGAAGACCAATTGAAACTAAGCATATTCTCAATTTCTCCCTCATTACAACTTTTGTTAGTGTATCTGTAGGATTCTGGCTAGTGTGTATATTTTCTAGCTTCAACTCTCCATCTTCCAACATTGATCGTATGAAATGGTAGTCGAGCTATATGTGTTTAGTCCTGGAATGAAATGCTGAGTTCTTTGCAAGATGAAGAATACTATGGATGCACAATACCATGTGCCCCAAAACCATCACTGTTTAACCTGGTCAACTTTGACTCTATCCTAAGTCAAGTTTACCTAACAACACAGAGAGGAGTAAAGCCAAGTAGAAGAGACAGAGGGCCAAGCTGACCATAGGCAGCATCGAGCACCTGAGAGCTTGAAGATTCAAGCCTTCCCATAGAGGAATTTGTCTGGATTGAGCATAATAGTTGGCTCTTTCCACTGTAGACCAAAGGTCACAAATCTGGTAGGAAGAAAAAGAGTCTGTGAACTCTGAGTGGCTTGGGGAATCCAAGAACCACCCTGCCAAGCAAAATCTGCTGTTAGGAGAACTCATATTGAGTCCCTACATTGTAAATTCTTTGTTGTAAGAAATAATAAAACCAGGCCACCACTGAAGCTGGACCGGAGACGTAGCCTTGGAGAATAGGGTGAACTCCTTATTAAAAACTATTTGTGTCTAGTATTGCTTACTGTATTTCTCTGCTGTCTTTCCATTTTAAATGTCTACGTATTGACAATCTAATCGATCTGTTGTTTCAATAACATAGAACACACACCAGCACATGAGTCTGTAATACCTTTTTTTTAATAAATATTCAACTGAGGTCACTCATAAGGTGATTATCAGATCAAGTGGTATCATAGCTTTAGGTTGTAAGGTTAGACAAGCTTGTGTTGGTTTAGCTGTGAATGATCACTAGATCAAAGCTGAAATTAGGAGAAGGAGAGTTGGTGGGAACTAATCTTGAAATTGGGAGAGTCTATTCTCGGAAGACAATGTTAGAAGAAGGTTCTATAGAGCTAGACCCCCTGTTCATAGAAAGTTTCCTAGCTATAAAGTCTATGGTAGAAGAAATGTATAGGGACTTTAGAAAGCACAAGGATGAAGATTCATCGGGCTCTAAACAAGAAAAAGAAGAAGATGAATCTCATTCTCATGACCACTCAAAGGGAAAGGGAAAAGAAGAAAGCTTTCCTAGACCTCCTAGTAGAGCTGTACATAATAAGAAAGCATCCTTTATTAAAATGGACGTCAAATTTGATTTGCCTATATATGATGGAGAGCTAAATGCTGAAAAGTTGGACAATTGGATTAGACAAATTGATGTGTATTGCAGAGTACAGAACATAGACTCAGACAAGAGTAAGATTCAGCTGGCAAGCCTACGCCCTAGGAGGCATGCCTTGGTTTGGTGGGAAGGCAGAACCCAAGCTGATATGAGGAAGCATGGTAAGACCATCTCTGTCTGGAGTGAATTTGTTTCTGCAATAAAAAAGCAGTTCTATCCATTGGCCTACATGTAACAAGCCATGATGAGTTGGCAAACTCTTCGGTTGTTGAAAGGGAAAAGTGTGCAAGAGTATACTCAAGAATTCAAAAAGAGAGAATTGATGTTGGGCATCTCATTAGACTCACCAGAAATTCTTTTGATTTACATTGGTGGTCTACACAGCTACATGAGGCATACCATCCTCATGTTTAATCCCACTAGTATAGATGAGGTATCTGTACAAGCTACTCATCTAGAAGCTAGAGGAAAGAATGGGAATCCAGAAGTTGGGGGACCATCGCAACCCACTGTAAGCAAGAGCAAGGAGAAAAGAAAGCAAAAGTGGAAAACAAGGAAGGCTAACACTGCACAAAAAGGAAAAGCTTCATGCACTCACTGTAAAAAGGAGGGGCGTGATGATGAGCATCGTTGGATTTTGCATCCAGAGCTGAGACCTAAGAAGTCCGAGGGCAAGAAGAAGAAGACTACTACAACTATTCAGAAAGATTTGGGGTCAGACTCGGGAGATGAAACAATCATTGCAGCCATAGGTATAAAAGGTAAGA
>APFE030050575.1:0-26661 GCA_000404065.3 Pinus taeda
GGAGAGATAAATCATTGTTGCTTGAAGCTTATGAGTGGAATCAGTCATAAATGGTACTTTTATCTCTTGACTATTCATGCTTATGTTCTTTAAGTGATTTATAGTTTCAGTTGTTTATACGTCATTATATGAATGTATGGGTTATCATTTAGCACTTTTGTACGGTGGAGTCATATTGTTTATGTTTGACATATGAATGACTTATTATGCGATATGTTGTTCACAACTATTTTGCCTAACTTTTTATGCAAAATAGTTTATCTTTAATGATTTCTATTCTTATGATAGTTGAATGATCTTTATTACCAGTTATTGTTCGAAATCTTTCTAGATCGCATAATAGAAGATATACACCCCGGGTTAGTGTAGATTAGATGTGTTGTTTCTCACTAGATTAAAATAGCATAGAGTTAGTTTAAAGAGTCTGAATTAGATTAGCTTTAAATTCCTCTTAGATCAGCATAGTTCAAATTCTACACACACACACACACCCAAGGTCGGGAAACTGGTCCCGTCCTCCCCAGTCGGACCCGCTATACCAAACGGATAAGGAGCTGCCAACCAAGGTCCGGACCGGGTGGGTATCCCCCTTGTTGTCGACCCAATTTTCGAGGCTTCAACAGGACCATATCTGATTGGTCTAAGTTTCCAATGGACTCTCATAAGCCATTCTTTCTGCAAATGCAACCAGATTTTTTCTCCCACCTGAAACTTGTGTGGCACCCGATGTTGATCATGTAGTTGCTTGAACTTGGCATTTGACTTCTCTAGGATGTCGTGAACCTGTTGGTGGATGTGTTGGATGCGTTCAATAAATTTGGTCACTTTATCTTCCTCAAATGATACATGTGTGAATTCTATCTGTGTAGTTTCCTGAGGCATGGAAACATTAATCAAACACAACATTTGAAGTCCTAGATCCACTTGAAAGGGACTGTGACCAGTCGAGCTATGGAGAGCTCTATTATAACTGTGTTGCACATATGGAAGACTCTCATCCCAGGTTCGAGGAGTCTTGGATTTGTACATGCGGATTATGTGCACTATCATCCTATTGATGACCTACATTTGGCCATTAGTATGGCGATGGAAGGTAGTCGACTTGGTGAGCTTGGTGTCCAATTGTGTCTGGAGGCTTGACTAGAATGTGCTCAGAAACCTGCTATCCTGATATAATATAATGGTCTGCAGGATCCCAAAATGTACCCATACTCATTCAAAGAAGAGTTTGATAATGTCCTTTGCTATGATACTCTTCTTGCAGGCTACCAATATAACCATATTAGAAAATTTGTCCACAACCATAAATACATAATCATTACCATGTTTGGTAGAAGGGAAGCTAGAAATATAGTCCATGGATATGGATTCCCATGGCTAGCTAGGAGTAGGAATAGGAGTCTACATGCCTTGCTTCTTGATGGATGGGTTGGAGATGGCACATACATTGTTGGATTTGATATATTTCCTAACATCCAGTCAGGGTTTGGGCCAATAGAAGTACTTTTGTAGTACAACCACAATTTTCTCCACCCCAAAGTGTCCCACGATCTGACTATAGTGTGCCTCCCAAATTAGTATGGCATTTTCACTTGAAGGAACACAAATGTGGCCCAGGTAGCATAATAATGCGTCCTTGAGGTGGAAATCAAGAACTTGCTTCCCATCTACTAACATCAGGTATGTGGAGACAAACCCTGGATCATTTTTGTATAGTTGCGGCCATCCATAGGTCTCATGACTACAAGAGTTGAGAACAGTATCCAGTGCTACAAATGGGGGTCGACTGAGGAAGTCTGCAACATGATTGGTGTTTCCCTTTTTGTATTTAATGTTCAAGTGGAATTGTTGCAAATATGTAGAGCACTTTTGATAGCGATCGTTTTGCAACTCCCTGTAACACTAGTTCCTTTGTCAAATATTCTAATCACTTCATTAATGAGATCAAGTAGATAAAACTGGACCAACATGACATCTTGGTGAGTTTTTGTGTGAAATAACTTTACACTAACATTCTCATAGATGAAGCCATGGAGGTCATAAAAAAATTCATTGACCCGGACACATCTAAATTAGTAGAAGTTTGTCTATAATCAGCCTTTTCCAGTTTTAAAGATGAGATATATGAGCAGACTTGTGGTGTAGGCATGGGATCACCTCTATCTCCCATAATTGCCAATCTGTTTATGGAACATTTTGAAACCAAAGCCATTGAGTCTTCCCCATTAAAACCTAAACTTTGGAAAACATTTGTCGATGATACTTATATCATTTGGCCTCATGGAAAGGAGAAATTAGACATTTTCTTGACACACCTCAACAGTTAATCTAACTCTATCAAATTTACAATGGAAGTGGAAGAGAATGCCATCCTTCCATTTCTTGACATCCTAATCAAGAGAAACCAAGATGGCTCTATATCTCTCCAGGTCTATTGTAAGAAAATCCACACAAAACATTACCTTCATGCCGACTCTCACCATCATCCTGCTTAGAAATTGGGGGTTCTCAACACTCTTGCTACCAAGGCTATTCACATTCCTTATCATGATCATTTTGAACAAGAAAAGAAACATCTTATGGATGTTTTTGAAAAGAATGGATATAGAAGACACCAAGAAATGAAAGCTTTCAAGAAGGTTGAGAATCCTAGAAACAAACAACCTATGGAGGATTGTGCCGGTAAGGTCCACCTCCCCTACATATTAGGCACCATTCATAAAATTCATTACATTTTAAAGAAAAATAACATAAAAACCTCCTTCAAACCCATGAACACTATCAACAAATGCCTAAGATCAATAAAAGATCCTGTTGATCCTAAATGCCACAAAGGGGTTTATTTGGTTCCTTGTTCTTGTGGAAAAACCTACATTGGGGAGATTGGTTGATCAATCTCAACAAGGATTCAGAAGCATGCTGCTGACATTAATCATAGCCGCGCCAAAACCTCAGCTTTGGTTGAGCACTCAAGTAAAACCAATCATCACATTTGTATTGAAAAATCTAGCGTTGTGGCCAAAATTAATCATTATCACCATAGGAAATTTAGAGAAGTTATCGAAATAGGTAAAACCCCTAACAATCTTAGCCAAGATAATGGCTGGAAAATTAGTGATAATTGGATTCCCACTCTAACCTCTGATTCCACCTTCTCCTATATGTGCCCTACCCTCTTTTCGCTTGTTTTAGCCTCCATAATCTTCCTTTTAATAACCCTTCCCTATACTCAGTCAAACATTTTAACATAAAACCAATATAAAAATAATAAATTAAATCTTATAATAAAATAATAATAATAATAATATATATATAATAATATATATTAATATATATAATATATAATACACTAAAATTGTAGTTAATTAATTGTCAATTACTCCATATAAATAAATAAAAGCCATCAATAGTCAATAATTAAATTATAACAATATATTAAAGCTCTAAGCATTAATAATTTTAGAATCCTCAATTTGAAATAAAAATTCTATTTAATTTAAATCACTATAATCATTTTGAAATTAATAAGAAAAAGTAATTTATGATGCATAATAATAAATTAGTTTATAATTATCTTTAGACATTAGATATTAATTATTATACATTTTAATCATTCCATTATAATTAAATACAAAATTTCATACAACTTATTGTATTTAAATCACCAACATTCATTAAAAAAATAAAATAAATAAATTAATCATCGTTAAAAGAAACTGCATATTAAATTAAAACTAAAAAAACTAAAAGTTAAAATCATTAACATATTAAAACATAAATACAAATAAATTATAACATGAATTATATCATCATCAAACTTGTTAGTTGTTTTCCCTTCCCAACCCTAACCTTTATTTATTAACTCTATTGAGTTCTGAATTATTTATTCATGGATCTAAACCTGATGATGAACCACAGAGGTTGGTTCGAAATGTCGGTTCCGAAAAAACATGAATGCGATGACTCCAGAAGATAATGCCACACAAAACTGAAGAGGTTGGTGATTGGTGTGGATGACAGTCTCTTTCCCCAGAATGTTGTGCTTCCACTATCACCAATCCTACACGATGGAATACATTTATTTATCATAGGTGGGTTACTTTCGAATTGTACGGAAAGTGTCTCACTATGATAGGCCACTAGATGCCCATGCTGGGTGAGGATTACATCAATAGCATAGTCTAAGGTGTCTGTCTCAATTTCAAAGGCGGCGCTTTAACTCAATGAACACCTTCTATTGGGGCTCAGACCACGAAAATTTTTGTTTTGTCCCACACTTAGTAATCTGAATCAAAGGCCAATTGATATGGGAGAATCCCAACATGAACCTCCGATAAAAATTTGCGAGGCCCAAAAAGTTGCAAAGCTTCATTAGAGTGGTCGAGGCCAGCCAATCCCGAATGACTTGAATCTTGGTTGGGCCCACATGCACGCCATGCTCATATATGATGTACCCCAATTATTGGACCTAGCTCAAGCCAAAGGTGCATTTCTCCAAGTTGGCACACAGTTTGTGCTACCAAAGGGTTTGAAGGACCTGTCGAATGTGTTGCAACTATCCTTACCAACTCTTGTTGAAGATGAGGATGTCATCCAAATAAACTATCATGAATGAGTTGGTGAAGGGTCACAACATGTCATCCATTAACCTCATAAAAGTAGTGGGGGAAATTGTCAACTTGAAGGGCATAACAAACCATTCAAAAAGGCCTTCCTTGGATTTAAAGGCAGTCTTCCATACATCCGTGGGCTCTATTAGAACTTGGTGATAACTAGACTTTAGGTCGATCTTGCTGAAATAATTGGTCCTCTTAAGTTGGTGCAATAGGTCATCAATCCGTGGGATTGGATACCTATTCCTAACAATGATTTTCTTTAATTCTCGAGAATCAATTCAAAGGCTCCAAGTTCCATCCTTCTTTTGTACTAGTACAATCAGGCTCCCACAAGGTGAGTAACTTGGTCGAATGTGCCCTTTTTGGAGCAACTCCTATATTTGTCGCTTGATCTCTTCATTTTCCAGAATGGAGTGATGATATATCGGCCCGTTGGGTAGAGGTGCTTTGAGAGTCATATCGATTGAATGCTTGACCTGACCATGTAGGGGTATCCCCGTGGGTGAGCAGAAGATGTACCTGTATTCTTACTCGACCGCATCCACATAATTTTACTGCTTGGAGGAACCCTTCATGAGGCAAATGGATATGGCTACAACCTTCCCCTTAATTTGAGAGAGAATCAGAAAGAAAACAAATTTCCCAGTCTGGGAGATGACCTTACTGCATTTCTTAGCAGAGATCAAAGAGATGGCGGTAGGTGGGACTACCTCTGGTATCTTGTCTAACTTAGTACTATTGGACAAGGTCCTTTAGGGTCAATTTTGGGGCAAAAACCCAAGTTTTGGGGTAAAAAGACCAAGTCTTGTTATAAAAATGTAAAGCCTCCACAAGTTGTGGTCATGGAGTGCATAGATAGTAAAGTGTCATAAAGGGTTTTACCCTTCTTTTATGTAAGTTGTGTTGGCTTTAGTATATCTACCCATGGTCCATGGACCATGGGATTGTATAAAAAGGAGAGTCTTAGACAGTCTGACATAATGGAAGTATCATCGATGATGAGATGAATGTAATGGATCAATAGGAGAAAGAGCAAAGAATTCTTATAGTTGTGTGTGTAGAGGCCTAGAGTAGAATCCACAGCTGAGTGCGTGGACCCTTCATTTGAGTGTGCAAGGTGGTCTTGATTCTGCAACAGAATTGAAGTATCAATAAAGAGATTATTTTGGAAATATCTGTGTTTTATCTATTTTCTCTTGTTATGAATGAATGCGCTATTATGTTATGATGAATGATGGGTTGATGAACTATTACTATATTGATGCACGATATTACTTGATTGGTATTGTCATATGAACACAAGTAATAATAACCATTTACGTGAATAATATCTTGTTGTGTGTTAAACTAAGCAAACACTTCAGCTGATATGGGTAAATAAGGACTAAGGGTAATTACAAAGGCATGTAAGTGGTTGATTCACCTGTTTAGGATCCACGAAAGACATTCGTGGAACTTCGTGGAGGTCTAGAGGTTGTATAAAGGAAGTCATATTGATAAGCCTTAAAGGCTTATTTATTTGTGCGAAGGCAGGGTTAGGGCATAAAACGACATCACACTCATCTATGTGTGTAGAAAAATGGTTCTAGCATCCCCCAATACTAATTTGGGTGAGACTTCAGTCCATGCTCCGCGGGTTGATGCCGAAAGGGCCAGTAGTGTAAGGATTTGTTTGGCTAACTTAACTCTGAACCTAGGTCAGGACCCCTTAAGCCAAAAAATGGTTCTATTTTTGGGACCGGGACCCGCATAAAGAGATGTGTGATGTTGCATCACTGGAATCCAACAAAGAAAGAAATTGAGGATTGGTTGGATATGAAGATCCACAAATTCGCTGTGCAAGAAAATAGGAATTCACAATTGACAAAAGAATAGTGGTTAGACAAATATCCGTACACAAAGATATATGAGATTTTCTTCAACACCTTCCTGATCGAGCTATACGAGTGAATCGCTAAATTGGCAGATGGCCAAGGAAGGTGGAGGCTTGACGGTCCAATAATGTGGACCTCACAGTTAATGCGGAGATTGGAAGCTTATGAAGATAATATCATGTGTGTTGTTGACCATTGGCTTGATCGCATCATAGGGGGATTTGTAACAGAGTTCGCGGTGGACACCTCAGTCAGTGAGAGAAAAACTAAATGACGCTTCTACAAAGGACTGTGAGGTAAGTACTTGAAATATTTGAATACTTGGATTAAGATGCTATTGTGTGAGAAATGGGTTATTCCATTGCCTTGACATTTGGAGCCACGCGAAGTGGAAATTTCTTCAAGGACAGAGGGAGGACAGGTCCTGAATAGAACCTGCTGATCAAGCCTCCTTCGAGTGATGACAAGGGTGCAGCACAGGCTTCAATTCAAAGCATTTTCCAATTAATAAGGCAAGGGTTCCTACGAATACCTCACCCACCGACCCCACCTCAGCCTTCACCACCACCACATACACCCTCACCCACACCACCACCACCGCCACCACAGTTCAATATGGTGAATACGATGAAGATGCCCATTTTCAAGGGCTTGGGGAATGAAGATCCAGACCGGTTTTGGTTTGTCGCAAATGCTGTGTGGAGCACATTGAACATTACAGATGATCAGATGAAGAAAGAACAGTTAGTTACTTCCCTACAAGATCGTGCACTGAAACTATCTGTTAAGTACTGCACTGATAACTCACTAGCATCATTGGCAAACACTCAGACCACACTGAACAAGGAGTTCAGTAGGCCTAAGTTTGAGACCCAATCGATAGCGAGGTTCAAAGAAATCATGATGAGGGTCGGTGAAACACCCTGGGAGTTGCATCAGAGACTGAAGTGTGAAATCCATGAAGCCAATATGAACCTCACATACAGTTAGCACCAAGATTAGTTTATAGTTGTTCTCCCGCCTCACTTAATAATTTCCTTGTCGCAACAAAAGATAGGGACTCAAGCAGAAGCACTAGAAATCACAATGAGGTTACATGAGACACCTATCCAAGACGCAACATTGGGAGTTCAATAGATTCATGTGGAGTTGCAGAATATCTACCTAGAGTTTCAAAGATTGAAAAAGGAGAAAGCAGCTTGACCAGAGGTGTGCGAGGAAGTTTGGTGTCTGAAGTGTAAAAGCCAGGGGCATGATAAAGATCATTTCCCTGTCTTTGCGAATTATGTTGCAGGAGGAGGGACAATGCCTCTGGGGTTGGAAGATCAAGCAAGGCCAAGTACAAGGCCGGCACTATGATGCGCTATTTTTCAGGTAGCTTGCAAACATGCAAGAGACAATTTCCATTTGCTGCAGAAATTTGTGCAGACAATGCAACAAATCTTCTACAACTTCTACAAATTAGTGGGTCACGATGAGCGTCACTACTGTAGCTATGAATTGATGATGGAAAGAATGCCCGTGTATCGAATGTAGGCAAGAACTCGGACTTCATATCAAGGCACTAGGGGAGCATGCAGAGGATATCAGGGGCGTAGAAGATGCCGAGGAGGAGGATAACCTGCGAAAGGTCAGGGGAAAGTTATTTTCTACAATTTCTGAGTGCCAGGGCACTACACTTGAGAACATATGAGTCTGACATGCCTGTCATGCCAATATTGTACTCAGTTTGACCACATGATAGAATAATGCCTTGTATTGATAACGAAGATGCAAGAGAAAAGGGCGTGGTCTCAATAGCCTACCTAGAACCTCCAGATGATGAGGGCTGAACCCCGTGAAGAGGATCCTAATGTGAATATCATGCTACAAAGTGGAATGACGACTAGCGAGGATAAGGGAAATAAGCCTGAAGAAAATGAATGGGTCTGCAGGGCTCCAGAAAAAGAACTTGGGTTTGATTTGGAGTGCGCGAAGGAAAAATTCATGGAAGCAAAGAAAAGCTTCACAAATGCCTCGACCTTAGGAAGTCAGCATCAGTCGTTGGAAGAAATGGACCCGTTGCATGAAGCTTTTGCGTGATAGCAAGGTCATTAAAGGATTACAATACTTGATAAATAAATGTGTCGGTAAAGAAAATGCTCCTAAAGGACCTCGCATCATTAGAAAAATTGGTAAAAATAAGGAAAGAACATGGTGTGAGACGAGGCTCATTGCATAGATAGGAGAATTTGAAATGGATCAAGTTATTCTAGAATTGGGGTCAGATGCGAACATATTGCCTAAAAAAACATGGGAAAGAATGGGGAGACCTACACTGTAGTGGTCTTCGATTCAATTGAGGATGGAAAATCAACATAAGATTATCCCCATGGGAAGATTATAGGGAGTGACAGTAGTTATTGAAGGAATGAGCACGTTGGTTGATTTTAAAGTTATAGAGATTGTTAATGACAACAATCCCTACCCCACTCTCCTTGGACTTGATTGGGCTATTGATATGAATTTGGTTATCAATTTGAAGAAGTGGACAATGTCATTTGAACATAAATCACTCCACATTGTAGTACCTTTAGAACTTGCAGAAGGACCACGCTATACCGAACCAGTGCATGATTATGAAAGCGACGATGATTTGGACCAGGTCTATAAAATAACAGTGCAAGATCAAGATTGGGTTAATCCAATAGCGGATGGACGCATTGCATGGGACTGTAAAAATTCCTATACATCAGATTCAGATGAAGAATTGGAACAATGGAAGAATAGGTTGCACAAATTATCTATGCTGCACTGCAACATGATGACCAAATCGTTGTGTTGTGTGTCCTCGGAGGTAAGAAGTCTACCTTATTATGATGTACTAACTGATGTAGATAAATTTTTGAATGAATTTTAAAGGGAAGTGTCTGAGAAACATCGCTTCCAAGCACTGGATTTGGTGTTGCACGCTACGCCCACAAGGTGGTGGGATATGCATAAAGACAATTTTTATGGGTGACACAAGTTCAGAAAATTAATGCGATTGTGGTTTGGTTGACCAAAAGTCTGGTTAATAGAGAAATATGAAGGAAGGAATGATCCACGTGATCATTTAGAAAAATGGGTTGACGTTTATGGGACAGTTGAGGTGTTTAATAAAATATTGGAGAATGTGCTGACAAAGGTTTGAAATGCACAAAGGAATGATTAGGACATGTGCATACCAACTATGTTATGGGCTTATAAAACTACATGTAAGAAGCTTGCTGGTTAGACACCTTTTAGGCTGGTCTATGGCATAGAAGTTGTGATGCCCAGGAATGATGGATCGCGGAGCCTTAGAAGCAAGGCTCACGTAGGTGGAAGAGCTCGAGGAAGATAGATTTTTGGTTGGATTCCATCAATAAGTTCAAAAGGAACGTGAACAGGCTTGGCATGTTCGGAACATGAAATTGTGCACCTTCAAGGTAAATGATTTAGTTTTATTATATGACAACAAGTTTGATAATTTTCCAGGAAAATTTTAGATGCATTGGTTGGGGCCATATGTGATCAAAGAGATTACTGATGGTGGAGCAGTTCAGATTGTGAAATTGAATGGGGATCCATTTCCGGGCAAGGTAAATGGAAACCGATTGAAGCCATACATTGGGGATCTGGCCCAATGACTACTTGATGGTAGCATAATCTTAGTGCTCCAGGAAGCTACAAGGAGGCACGAGACTGTAAACTACATTGCCCGGTGTGTAGAGCTATGCAATGGGGACTTTGTGTGAAACAAGAGGGTGTCACAGTATCAGAAGAAGCACGAAGGGAGCTACGTTATAGGGGAAGAGACCACACGGTATGGCCAAAAAGTGACCATTGGGGTCACTATTCATGATTTGACTTCTAGGAGACAGTTAAAAGAAGCAGGCGACCAACCTTTAAGGCAATTAAGGCTGAATTTAAGAATAAAATCTTAGGAAATCTGCCACCAATATAACATTTATGGATGGATTTTGTGGGGAACGGTCAAATTTGAATTTGAATTCACCTATAAATTACAAATGGCCTTCCAATGAGAAACACTTTGCATTATGAGAATTTCTGGGTTGTTTTGCTTGTTGTGAATGAATCGTGATTACTTAGAAACTTTGATTGCAAGCCCCATGTTCGACAGATTGCTTAGTTAGATCGAAACTTCATTAACAACGTCATGTCTGCACTAGTTGAGACCACTAGTACTAGGGAAGCTGTCGCCTTTGAGGGCGCCACTCTAGAAGTGAAGAGTATGGAAGCTCCGGAAGTTTTGGGTATAGAGGTCCCAACAATAGTTTCTAAGGTGGAGAGGTTGCCTATGCCAAAGAAGGATAAATAGAAGTATCCAATATTGGTGTGTGAGTCAATGCAGAAGCTTCCAACTACATAGGCTCAAAAGAAATAAAAAATGAGCACAAAGAAGAAGGAGAAGGTGGTCTATTTGGAGGTAGAGGAGGGCGCATAAGAGATTGACATCGAGGGGGTAGACCATATTTCTAGGCTGCGAGAGTATATCCCTCTGCGCAAGGGCAAGGTGAAGGTCCCAAAGGACCTAGATTTAGGACAGTTCTCCCTCAACACACCCTTGTTTCTCGAGAAGATACCCATTGAAGGTCTGCGCTTGGCACAGAACCCACATTTAAATTTGGAAGATTGGGATTTGGCAGACCACGAGTTGTTGTCACCAACCATGTTCACGAAACTGTCAGGGTAAGCGGAGTTCAAAGAGGACTTAGACCATGTCTACATCTATGCATGAAAGGACCCTAAACAGAAATGGTTCGACTTACCCTACCTGGCCATGAATAATGTTATTGCAGAGGTCATCAAGCGTTGGCGAACAGAGTGGCATTCTACATCCATTGAGGCCATCGGGAATAGCAATTCTACGGAGAAGAAGAAAAAGGAAGCAACCAAGCAGAAGGTTCAGCTGTTGGCTGAGAAGAGGAAAAAGGAGGCTGAGGAGAAGGCCGAGCAGAAGCGTAGCATGCTGCAAAGGAACAAGCAGAGCAGGAACAATGTGGCTCTGAGAGAAGTCAGAAGTTTTCATCACCCCAAACAAAGGAGGAAGATCGATCAGAGTAAAGTGGCAGAGAAAGAACGCCCTTCCATGTAAAGTGACATAGGGAATAGGAAAAGGAGGGATAGTGAAAGAAGACCAAAGCCTCCAAGTCATCTCTCAATCCAATTACCTTGACAAAGGGCAAATTAGACGATATTAGTGATAAGGTAAGGGATACAACTGTAGACAAGGTGCAGTAGTTTGAGCAGCAATAGAAGCAAGCACTGGTCGCCATACATATGGGTCTACGTGAGCTACAAATCCAAACAACTAGACTCCAGGTAGGTGCACAGTAGAGTAGCGCGTCATCAACTAGTTGGGCATCGGGGACCACTTAAGAAGTAGAGTTGGTTTGATCCTTAGATCTCTGGCTAGTCACACTACCTGATGGAGCTTTGAGCACAGAGATGGACGTTGACAAGGCTACTATCAACACTTTGAGGAATATTGGTCTGAACTTGGCCATGCTCTCCAGTGAATTCCTTCACACACTACAAGCAGGTGTGATTGCATAGATTCAGGCCCGAGAGCAGTGTGTGCTACGTATGATCAGTGAGTACAAGGTAAAAAATGAATAAATGTTCATTGAGAAGACGAAAACACTAGAAGCATGGAAGAAGTTTCAGGAGAAGAACGAGTGAACTACAGACATGGTAGCTGGAGCATGCAGAACAATTCCAAAACTGTATATACCAGAGGAAGCATTGTTGGAGGCCAAGATTAGGAAGTTGGATGTAGGTGTGTGTGATGCAAAGACAAAAGTGGCCAAGGTTTAGTTTAAAATAAACCTTAAAATCACAAAGTTTGAGTTGAAGTCACAGCCTTCAACTCCACTAGAGGCAAGAGAGCAGCATGAAGTCATTGTAAAGGATGGAGTCATCGCAGTAGATGTCGCGGTGGTGGAGTGCACTGCGCTCTTCAAGAAATCTATGGAAGTACTTACAGCTCTACAGGAAGATCCTAACTTGCAGAGGTTAAACATAGAGGCCCGTGAATTGTAGTAGCAATATGATGAAGCAAGAGCGATGGTGCGCATCATTGCTATAGTACAAATATTGGCAACGCTGTAGGAGGCAAAGCAATTGCTCGAACACGTGGAAGTAGCGAAGTGGAAAGAGATAGTCCTCAAGGCTAGATTGTGGCCTTGGATGGATGAAGCCTATGTTATCTCCACCACCATTAGGGAGAAGTTGGAAATCCTATAGAGCATGCAACATAAGATCCAGGAAGACAACATAGGACCAACAACAGAGCAGATGGTGGAGTAGATCAAGCAGGCAGCCATGCAGAGTGCTGCTGAGGTATCAGTGGCACAAGTCGAGCTGGGAGGTCTCTACAATAAGATCTCCATGTCATCAGAGTGACTTGAGGGCGAGTCATGATATTTGTGTTGGGGGCTTGTTGGGACAGATGCCCCTAGGGTCAATTTTGGGGCAAAAATCCCAAGTTTTACTATAGAAAATGTAAAGTCTCTGTAAGTTGTGGTCACAGAGGGCGTAGATAGTAAAGTGTCATAAAGGGATTTACTCTTCTTTTATGTATGTTGTGTTGGCTTTAATAGATCTACCCATTGTCTGTAGACCATGGGATTGTATAAAAAGGAGAGTTTTAGAGAGTCTAAGACATAATGGAAGTAGAATCAATGATGAGATGAATGTAATGGTCAATAGGAGAAAGAGTTAAGAAGTCTTAGAGTATAAGAGAGGCTTTGTATCTGTGTGCATAGAGGCCTAGAGTAGAGTTCACAACTGAGTGTGCAGGGTGGTCTTGAGTCTGTAACAAAACTGAGGTATCAATAAAGAGATTATTCTGGAAATATCTATGTTTTATCTATTTTCTCCTGTTATGAATGAATGTGCTATTATGTTATGATGAATGATGGGTTTATGAACTATTACTGTATTGATATGCGATATTACTTGATTGGTATTGTCATATGAACGCAAGTAATAATATTTGTTTATGCGAAGAATATCCTGTTGCATGTTAAATTAAGCGAACACTTAAGCCGATCTGGGTAAATACAGACTAAGGGTACTTATAGAGGCATGTAAGTGGTTGATTCACCTATTTAGGGTCTGCGAAAGATAGTCGTGGACCTTCATGGAGGTCTAGAGGTTGTCTAAAGGAAGAAATATTGATAAGCGTTAAAGGATTATCGGTCTGTGCGAAGGCACGGTTAGGGCATAAAATGACATCACGCTCATCTATGGGTGCAAAAACTTGGCAACATCCCCCAATATTGCCTTAGGTGAGACTTCAATTTGCGCTCTGTAGGTTGATGTGGAAAGGGCCAGTAGTGTAGGGATTTATTTGGCTAACTTAACTCTGAACCTGGGTCAGGACCCACCAAGCCAACAAGTACCCAAAGAAATAATAATAGAGTAAGGTATAGACTCATATAAAACATTACGCTTCCATAAATTTGATTGTCATAATAATACATCACAAACTTTAAGAGGAGAAACATCACATAGTATCTCATCTGTGATGGGCGTGATGTTGTAGGGAAGGTGACACTACTGGTTGATGCAAGGATCTCATCATTGGTGAAGCCACTGGATGGTGTACGACTGCGGATGTGTTGTATTTGGTAGGCCCAGCCACTTCATTACCTTTACTGAAATGAGGTTCTGTTGGCTCCTGTTGTCGATAATGAACTACAGTGGAGACCTCTTCACCTACCTCTATGAGTGGAATAGGCACTCCCGGTCTTCTGGATCTTCAGGTTCAATCTTCTAGATATTGGTGGTGGGCATAGTGGCATTGGGCTTTGCATAAATGATCTACTTCCTTTTGTCATTTTCTTTGTCAGGTTCTGACTCAGAGTCGAAGCATGCATTGGACTCAGAAGCCTTCAGCTCAACGACGAGTGACTGCTTCACCTAACACTCACTTGTGTTGTGAGTGGAGCTCATATGGAACTCACACTACTTTCTCATGTCCTTCTTTGTATTCGTGGTGTTGTTCTTTGATTATGGCTTCGACGAGCTATCCTGGGTCGCCCCGCCTTAGCTTTTCCCTTTGATCTATAGTTTGGGGGTACCTTTCCCTTACTTCAGATTCGCAGATCCAAAGTCTCACTTTTTCTGCTTAAGCTTCTACTCAATATTGACAGTGTAATGGTACATCATGCCAAGCGTGGAGATGTATAGGAACTCCATCTCATCCTGGATGTACACATGTAGGCAACTGCGGTACTTGAGTACCAAATGTTTCTTAGAATCACTGATACCCAACTTCATGCGAAGGGTATGAAAAACATTGGTAAACTCCAACACATATTGGTCCCCTCCCTGACGCATTGTGGTCCACTTTATGTATTTATCCTCATAGCTACTGACAGGGTAGTACTGCTCCTTAATGGCATCCTAGAACGAATCACAAGTGTGTGTGGCTGAAAATAGTGAGTGTGTACTTTCATCCTTGTGCTCACAGTAGGTTTCCCACCAGTCCTTTATGTGTGGGCGGATTGGAGCAGAGAAAAAGTAATCTTTTCTTGGTTGGAAAAATCATGAATAGAAAAATATACTTCTAGTAGATTTAACCATTTATCTATGGTGTCTGCATCTATCTGAACCTAGAATATGGGAATGTTAAAGTTAACGTGTACCTTAAAGGGTGTGGCACTTCTAGAGTAGTTGCTGGAAGTAGATGCATCACCCTTGGGTAGCCATAAAAGGATCTGGTCAAAGCTATCCATCATCGCATTACTTTGTCGCTCAAGGGCTTCTTCGATCAAGATTTTGATAGGATCTTCTTCCCCCTCATCTTTATTTTCTTCTACAATGGGAGGCCATCGGGATTTGTGAGGCTAGTCTTGCAAAGGTTTGACCAGTTCAAGCCTTAACTCCTTATATCGTGACCTCGTTGGGGACATGCAAAGAAAAACATAGAAAGAGCAGACCACTCTAATACCACTGCTTCGAATTTAAATAGGAACACAACAAATTACATATATAACCATAAACACAAAGATGCAGCAGAAATAACACTTCATTTCATTAATATCAAATATTGAAATATGCTTACAAATATATTGGAAATAAGACTAGCTCAGGCGATGGTAGCTTATCTCTGAGAAGCGATGTGGTGGCTACATGCCTTTGAACTATGTTAAAATGAGGCTCAAGGGCCTATTTGTTATTGAAAAACATGAGAAAAACCTAAACAACCAAAACCCTAACCCCAGGAGATGAAATGCCAAGTGTTTATGGGCCCTATTGGGGTTAGTTGGGAAGCCAACTTCCCAGAGTTGTAGCTTGGTCATATTATCTCTATTTGGCACATATGATACCTTGTTGGAAATGTCTCTCCAAGTACTATAGGTTTTCTCATAGACTTGTAGGCACGAGCCTGCAATGGAACTCAAAAAATGCCATTTAGGGGGTCAAAACTGGTCTGGAAGTTTAAGACCCAAAAAACTACTAAAAATAGTAAATGCTGAAATAAACAAGTAAACAATTGAAACTGACTGGAGGTCTAGGTGGGTGGTCACCAATATCCACCTGGATCATGATATTTCTTATGACACATATAATTATGAATGATTGACGACAATTTCCATAATCATGGTGATGATGATGACGACATGAATGCTGATTATGATGAGAATGAAATGATGACAATAATGATGGCGATGATGGTGGTGATGATGATGATAATGAAGATGATTACAATGATTATGATGATGCCAATGACCTTACAGTCATGGATTCATGAACTTACTTATTTCAAGATCATCTTCTGCATATGTATTACTATAAGACTTTTTACAATTTTTTTTATCTCTTGGGATATGTTCCTCTTCTGAATAATATCTATTAGCTTTCCCGTATACATGAGATATAGTTAGAGGGTTACCTCATTTGTAGATACCCCTTTTATTATGAGATTCCAGGGATGTTTTATTATCTTTATCAAGATTTGGAAGGATCATTTTTTACTCTCTTTCAATGCATATCTAACTCTATTTATGAGGGAGGTCTTTGCATTTATATCTTTATATAAGGCCTTATGTGGCCTTCCCCTTTTGAACTCTTCCAAGGGGATCACCTCCTTCCATGTTTTCTTTCCTACATAAGACCAAAATTGACAAACCAAGATTTAAACTTCTTCAACTATAAAATTGGTGATGCCTCATACCTCTTCTGGACCCCCTCAATGGGACATCTTTCTTTAGAGAGACTATTGAGGATTTCCCAACATGGATTGTAGGTTGGATGTGATAGGACATATTACCCTACTCATGTTGAGAAACCAAGTGTTAGAAGAAAATTATTGATTTATCTTAACTTGATAATTACTTGTGAATGTGTTTTGGCTTCTTGTTAATTAAATTGTCTTCTTCATCAAGTAATTACACAAAAATGCAAAACATAAAGATCACAAGGAAAAAACAAACACCAAGAATTAGGCTCCAATCCTAGACAAAGCCCCATAAGGGGGAAAACCCAAAAATACTTCTCTCATAAAATTAGATAAAAATGAGATATACAAGACCCAAGACCAAGACCAATATTTCCACAACTATCCAAGTCAACCCTCCCCCAAGTATCCTCCAACCAAGTCAAAGTCAATGAAAATCAGCATTTATTAAACACTCTAAAATATGGTCAAATCACAAAATTTTTGGACCTATAGTGAAGGATGAAGTTCAGACTTGTAATTTTCATAGAGAGGCCACAAAACCTTATACGTGTGTTCTTAGGCAGACTAAAAAAAACATATTTTATCTCTCCTTTAATTTCGGTTGTCTTTTATTCTTGTTTGGCACAAGAAATGATGTTTTGTGATGATAAGTGATTGGTGTTCCAAGTGATCGAGTTGATTGATGTATATACCTATCCAAGAGGGTCGAATATATGCCTCTCATGATGACTTGCTCAAGGCGGGCCGACTTGGTATTGTGTTGATTCTTTGACTCAAATTAAAAATTCATGTTTTTTCTTTCAAAAGTACAATTGGGACTTGACTCAAATACATTTATCTTGACTCAAAATAATTTCTTTTTGACTCTATAAGCATGAAGAAAATGCTTTGACCAAAATGAAATAATAATAATGAATATAATAATAAATATCAATGATAAAATTTACATTTTATTGATTTATGAAGACCGACACTAATTAAATTTTTCAACACTCCCTCTAAACTAGGGAGGTATTCATAATGATACAACAAAGTACTCTCAAATTGAAATATTCATATAAGAAAGGATCTGGATTGATAAGCATCAATGATTATTTACATCATCATAGCTAACATTGTGAAAATAGCAAGGCCTTGATTAACAAGTTCTATCTCTCCATTAGATCAGAGCACAATGTTGGGAGGCATAAATTTGGTCACCACTACCTCTCTAGGCACTTACCCCACGAGGATGTTCAACAGGTATTTCCTCACATGACCATTTCCTAATCCACTGTCATAATACTGACACCAGGAAATGTTGATCCACATGACTATTCTTATCTTGGATTAATGTACTTGAATTATGGCAATTAGTCCTAGTCAAAGTAAAAATTCTTAAAGAATATCAATCCCAAATGTTTATCCAATCCACCATTCTCCCTACTAGTCCCTTTACTAGGCTTACGACTGTTAGTCCTAGCCATAGTAAATGACACATGGAGAATATGGTGTCCACCCTCACTTCCTCTCAACTAGGGAGGAGACATCCACCAGCGTAGGATTTTCTCAAGAATACCCATCATTTTCATAGAGAGTAACATCATTAATTTGTTTTCATCACATGACACCTTTATGATTAAGCATTCATAGATTTGTGATAAAATATTTCCCTTTTTTTCATTTGTGATTAAATAAAATCATAAAGTGAAAGCCATAATCATTAAAGATACACTGTAATTATGTATCTAAGTCTAAACTCTAAGGTTGAAGTTCAAATTCATGTAAATTTTATATCTATGAGTTGTGCCAAACTTATGAAAACTCATTCCCTAAGTCCTATATATAAGAAAAATCAAAATAAAGAAAAATAAGGCACAATGAATGGTAACTCATGTATTCACTCCCTCTTTGCAAACATATGAATATATACACTCCTAGTCATGCTTGATCACATGTTTGTAATGGTTGAATCAAGAAGTCCTCTTTTCCCCTTGCATTTTCACTTCATCATTTAAGCACCTAATTGAGGATCTAGGGAATGCTTGTTTCCTAAGGGTTTCATGCCTACTCTTGGTTTATTTATGTCACACTATAGTAAATTTATGTGATGGAGTGAAATACTTAAGTTTGTGGAGTTATTAGAACAATGTATTAAGTTATTCACCACACACACATGTATTACATCTCATTGATCCACATGTGTGGGTTGGAGACTCATTGCTTGAGAACTTTAATGGAGACTAGTTTACGGATTTGGTGGTATAGCTTACAAAATCTCTTGGTAAACATTGTGATTCATCTTTTCTTTTCCTCAGGAGACTTGATAATATTGAAGGCACTCCCAATAATCCATGGAGATGGGGAGTATAAATTATTTGTATTGGAAATAGAATTGAGAAATAGAGGTTTCCATTTGTGATATTGGAGTCACGGACATTGGATACATAGTAGTAGTCCTCGATGTCAATTAACTAAAGTTGTATTGTCATAATGCAAAAAGAGGTAAACATATTGGCAACCTTGATATCACGATCATTCCAAATAATATCCATTCCACCCAAGTATCTCTAAGCATAAATCACTACTACTTGGAAATTCATCCATCATTTTCTAATTATATGAGGTAGAACCTTACTTGATATTTTTTTTCTTGTATCAACATTATTAGGTGCTTTGCGTACCATTTGTATTTTAGGAGTCTTTATTTTCCTTTACTATTGAGGCCCATCATGTTCCATGAGACTATTTTCATGGATAATTTATACACAAAGTAAGTATAATGTGACTTAAAAAAACATGTTTTAAGATTTAAGTGCTTGGACAACGCCACTTCATGACTCCTATATTTCCTTAACCCGGGACCAAATGGTGAACTTGATGGCCTTAAGGGAAATTGATCAATAAAAATTCAAAAAGAGGTGGCTTTTGAATTTATCACATCCAATTTAATATACTAAAAAAAATATCCATAACAATTTCATCAATCAATGAATCATTAAAAAAAATATCCATAACAATTTCAATGAGCAATGAATCATTACATTATAAAATACAATCTATAAACCTTTTGGGAACTTTTTTCTAAACCATGTTCAAAACCAACATATTTAATATTAATATTTAACAATAATTGGACAATAACACATTTTCATAAATTAATTAACATGTTATCAAACCTAAGAAATATCACTAACATGCAACTAAAATCTCATAAACTGCAGATGTTTGGTCCATTTGCACAACAGAAGGAACTATATAATCAAGTTGTCATTTCAATAGTAAATGAAGTATTATGAGGTTTCAATTGCACAATATTTTCCTTCTATCCAAATTGGGACATGCAAAACTTACACCATGGAAGGTCTAGGGAAAGTGTCAATAGTAAGTTTTGATGATTTTCTTTGAAGATCATTTTTTAATGATTTCCAGGGCTACATTCAATTGTATGATAAATTGCTACATTGCTATTTTCCAATTTATATTTTTTAGTGCAAAAACTTGTTTGAAAAAACGATTGAATAATTCTAACTTGTTTTGTAGCACAAAATCCTCAAGGGGCACCTCTTAAATTGCACTTAATTTATTTGTTGTCATCAATTATAAAATGTTTATCTTTTCAGATCTAGCAATATATTGGCCTTAGGTGGAAACCTGATGATGGAGGTATAACCATTGTACCCATTGCATCTGTAGAGTGCATCAAATGGTGAGATTATATCCAATTCTAGTGTGACTCCAAGGGTTGTTAAGGAAATATTTGACACCTTAGAAAGCCAAAATGATGAATATAATGTCACCTTCTTGGAGTTGTACAATGAAAAAATCATTGACTTTCTTGCACTTGATGAGATATATAAGGTTATGTTAGATGATAAACAATGAAATCCCTTAGCATTGATGGAGGAACCAAAAGGTGGGGTATTTGTATGAGGCCTTGAGGAAGAAATAGTGACCAGGGCGAATGAAATATTTGCTTTACTAGATAGAGGCTTTGCTAAGAAAAGAGAAACAAAAACACTTCTCAACAAGAAATCTAGGTAAAGTAAATCCTCTGGATGTTGTTTCTTCTCATCAGATATGGGATTAGTTCTAACTTCTAGTTCTCATTTTTTTTCTCTTTACAGCCACTCCCATCCATTATCTTCTTTCATAATTCATATCAAAGAAGCAACACCAGAAAGAGAATAGTTGATTAAATGCAAAAAACTTAATTTGGTTGATCTTGTTGGTTCAGAAAACATATCTCAGTTAGGGGCTAGGGAGGTCAGGACATTCAAAGTATCTAGCTTTTAGTAGATGGTAAAGTTCAAGCTTATTTTTGTACTTAGTATATAAATTGGATTGGAATCTAATAGATTATGGTTTGCAAGGTTGGAATCTGGTAGTCAAATATTGCTACCTACACAACATGAAAAACTAAAATTGAATATTGATAACTTAACTACATTATGTGTGAGATATTTAGTGCACACTACATACATCCTGGGAGGGGCTAAGACAAAAAATCAATTGTAATTTATTTAATGAATTTTGCAGGGCCGTGCAAGGGAGATAGGGGAGATAAACAAAAGCATACTAACATTAGGTCATGTTATTACTGCTCTTGTGGAGCATCTTAGACATGTTCCTTACAAGTATATTTGGGTTGGTTTTTTTGTAGCATTTAAGTAGTTTGACACTTAGTGTAATTGAGAATGAAATTATATTGTAATTTTGTATCCAACTTTGAAAAAGGGTGCAGGGATAGTAAAATTACAATAATGTTACATGATTCATTATGTGGGGGGAGAAGACTTGCATAATAGAAACTATTTCACCAGCTTTCCACTATTTTGAAGAAACTCGTAGCACTTTGGACTCTGCCCACAGGGCCAAAATTAGGTAGAGGTTTCATTGTCTACCTTTTTCGTTATTTGTTATAGACATATTTGTATTCCTAGTCGCATACTAGTACTTCGTAGATCTATATCATATCTTGGGGTTTGGTGTTGGAAATTGGGGTTGTGAGTTGGAATTGGAGTTCGGTGTTGGAACTTGGGGTCATGAGTTGGAACGATAGAAATGAAATTTACTTTTTAAACAAAATGAAAAAGTTTTTACTAAACTTTTGAATAGTACTCATAGACCCGATAACTCTAAAAATATTTTTTCTAGATTGATGAAATTTATTTTTTAACTAAAATAAAATGTTTTTTAATAAAATAATTATAGTGCTAACAAACCTAATAGCTCTAGAATTCATTTATTTTTAACATTCGTGCTCAGATTACAATTCTAAAAATGCCATCTTACCAATTTTTAGCTAGACCATAATAATCTAAGATATAATATGAACCCATTCTCTAGAGGTAATGAGCTTGAGCATTTTTAATTCTTGTTGGCACCTTTCAAACTCTGTGTCCATGTTTTTAAATCCTAACTACCACTAGCAGATAAGGGATATTTTTCCTTCCAAAGAAGTTTTGTAGAATGTCCACCTTACCTTACCTTTCACTCCACCTAAACCGAGTCTGGTTGAAAGCCCCCTCCTTACGTCACTACATACATTGTATTATTTGCTAAAATCATAATAATATCAAACTATTTTGAAATAAATTATGGTTTAGGAAGTTCAAAATCAATTGGATTTAGAGGTAAATTGAAATCAAGTTTTTTTTTCTCTTTTACATTATATTTAGGGAGTTCAAAATAATTGGATTTAGAGCTAAATTGAATTCAATATTTTTTTCTCTTTTACATTGTATTTAGGGAGTTCAAAACAATTTGAATGGAATCATTGCCATCACTAGGTATAATGGATTTACTGTGATAATGGATAACATGAAGTAATTATTTGTGAGCATTTGTTCTTGAATGAACATTAGGATCCATTATATCATAGAGAAAAGTATATGCATTGAAAACAACTCAATATTTCATGTGACTTTCATATTGTATACGACTTATTTTTCATTAAAAGCAATTTTCTTTTTCATGTGACATTCTTTTTTGTTAAAATTTCTTCTATTTCTAATCTAGATTACAATTTTAATTTGAACTAAAGCTTCCAATAACTCTTAATTTACGAATCGTGCATGGACATCATAAGAAACATCCATAATAGAATATGAAGAACAAATGGGTACCTACCTCATATGCATTAAAAAATGCTTCTACTAGTGAATGTGAATTACAAGTATAATCTTAGTTGGATCTCCAATATATTTTAAACCATATTTTCATTTTATGTTTTAGTACCATTGAAATTTATTATGTCCTACCTCATTTTAGGTTAGCATTGTAACCAAATTTTGCATTGTGCTATGGAATTAGTACTAACATGTAATGCTGATTTTTTTCCAGAATGCTACAGATAATGACCGCGAATATGATGATACAAAATATGTTTAGATTACATCATATATGAGAGACGATGATGATGAGGATGTCGATGGAATTGGTGATGATTATTTGGATGAGATTATCAGGATGGTAAGGATGATGATCATGGAAATGATCATAAGTATGATCTTGACTATGATTTTCGTGGTGCTATCTAGCCATGCGTTATTTTTTGTATTTAGTTGGGTTGTCTTAATATGGTAATCATACATTTGAAGTTTACTTGATTCGAATAATGATAATGATATTATAGGTACTATATTATTACCTTATGAATATGTTGAAACTTGTTTACATTTTTTTATGAACATTTATTGTGTATGATGAGATTCCTATTTTTTATGGATGTTGTGAATTTACCTTAGAATAATGATATCTATGAAACATTTTGATTTGTTAATCATACATTGAATTTTAGTTTATTTGATTAAATATGATGATGATATTATATTTGTATCTTGTTATTTTATGTATATATTGAAAACTATCAACATTATTTTGATGGAGAATTATTATGTATGATGATATTACTATCTTTTGATGGACGTTGTGAATTTACCTTAGAATAATGGTATTCACGAAACAATTTGATCTAATAATCACACACTTGAATCTTAGTTGATTTGATTAAAGATGATGGGGATATTATTAGTATTATCTTATTACCTTATATATATGTTGAAAATTGTCAATGCTTTTTTGATGGAGAATCATTATGTATGATGATATTACTATTTTTGGATGTAATGTTGTGAATTTACCTTGGAATAATGATATATGTCATAAGTGTTGATCTAGTATTCATATATGTATATTGAAAATTGTCAATGATGTTTTGGTGGAGAATTGTTATATATAATGATATTGCTATTTTTTTTTATGAATGTTGTTAATTACCCTTAAATTTGTTCACAAAAATCAAGTTATCAATTTGAATTATGACATATTCTTAAATGTGTTATACATGAAAATACTTCCACATCAGCTGAGAAGAGAACATTATGTCGTTGGTTGAAATACCCCTTTCTCCTCAACTATATAAGACTATAATACAAGTTATGTACCATGAGGACCACATTATACTAGTCTATAACAAGTTGTCCCCTTCATCTAACTTGTTGTTGGCTAGATAAATTGATCTTGCAGACAAGACCGATCTCCCTAGTATCAGAACACAGTTTAGCAACAAACAGACAAACAAATCTATCTTTCTCTAAACATATGCAATTCATAAATAAAAACTATAGAGGTGTTAATACCCTACCTTAAGTCCAACGCTAGTTTGTAGCAGCCATCCATCAACTGTTCGAAAGAGTTTCCTTTTGAGAACCTGCAATCACAAACAAGCAAACGTCAAATAGCACCTGCATAGCTAATATCATAAATCATGTCCATTATGGTGATCAAGGAATCCATAAAATAAACCATACGTCAACAACTTATTGAGAAAAGCAAACTTATTTGTATTAACTTTGAAGTAGAAGAACCTTACAACCTTTTCAGCTTTAACATTAAACAAGCTCTTCCTAGGGTCTGAAACAGGAATTTCCTTTACTTTGACAAGCCTTGCACTTCTCCAAATGAGATCTTAGAGGTATGCAATCTCTCCTCATAAAACTCAACTAAGAAGACTAAGTTCTAGTATCATTTCATCTCAAAAATATTCATCTTTCAACCTCCCAAGTAACCAGCCCAATGCTTCATTTGATAATGCAGAGGTGGAGGTTACAGGTCCACCTATGAAGGGATAGAGTCCTCCTTCAAAGGGATAAGCTCCTCACATCAAGGGGTTAGCTCCTTAAGGTATGGGATGCATGAACCTTAAGGGAGTGCACTTGTCACCTCAAGATTCCTTCCAGAAGCTTCTAGAAATGACTGAAAGTGAGTTTTTTAGAATATATGTTGACACCTAATCCTCTATGATTGGGTGAATTTGGAATGTGAATAGTCATCAAGAAGATGAACTGAGCAGTCACATTCTTGTATATAACAATAGCTACCTAATGAAATAAACGAATCAGTTTTACTGCCTTTGGAGAGTTACTACCTGGCCTGACATGGTATCAGAGCCAGTTCTTAAAAGTTGTAACTCCCTTCATTTCTGCTGTTGTCCTCTGTCGTTTTGACTTGAGCTCTGTCCTCAAACGCCTCTGTCATTCTGCCACACCTCTGCTTCCCTGAATTCACTCAAAATCCAAAACCGTTCCAGCGCCTCTGGGCTCTGTCCATTAACGCATCTGTCCACTGAGCTTTCGATGCCAAAGATCTGTTGTGGCGGTTGAAGGGAAAGCGACTGCTGTTTGAGGGGACTCGAAAAGATGGTACTGTTTGACTTATCTTTGGACTCTGAAAATTAAATCTGGGTTTCTCAAGGGTCCTACTTCTGTTTTGTGAATATGATGTATTTATCTGGACTTGCGTAGTGGATTCATGATCATGGCCTTGTAATCTTGTTTTTTTTGATACCCATTTGAATGAAACCTCGATCTGAGGTATGCTTGCCTTTTATTTGCATAAATAGGTACCGTGATAGAGCCATTGTAACTTGGAAGCCATTGTTATCACTGTATTGCCTGTATTGACAGTGAGTGCGGCATACTGTAGTGTAAAGAATCGCTCCAAAGATTTAAAAATTGTTGTTGAAAAATACTTCCGGTGCAGTGGGGGAACAGTAAACGTTGGAAGTTGATATTTGATCTGCTATCTGCTAACCCCTGCATTGTTTGAATCAAGCATTTTTCTAGTCCTTCGAACCGCAGCATACTGTCCACCTCTCAAAATTGCTTGCCATCATTAAGTTTAGGTGATTCCGTTCTGCGGACGTTTGGGCAGACCCATGAGCTAGGCCGGTGTATTACCCGCCATCCTTACTGGATGCTATATTCTTCCGAGACAGCCCAACAATGGCCTGACATGGTAGACGATTTAACTGACATGATAGATGGTGTAATTGATCTCAAATTCGCCCACTAATACCATGTCCCGCAGACGTTTAGGCAGCATTTAACACAAAGCACTCAATTGTTTATGTATATGATGTGATATATATTACAGTAGTAACACAAAGCGCTCAAATTGTTTATGTATATGCGGTGATATATGTTACAATAGTAGCGTTTAACACAAGGGCTCAATTTTTATGTGATATATATATGCTGTGATATATGATACGGTGATAGCGTTCAACACAGTGCTCATATTTTACAGTGGTAGCATTTAACACAAGCGCTCAAATTATTTATGCGGTGATATATATGTGGTGATATATGTTACAGTGGTAGCATGTTATCAGCATTCATTTCAAAGGTCAATAACATATAAATGGTGTAGTAGAATCAGAATCATTCTTTTAGCAGCAAAAGTTTTTTTTCCTCCATAAAAGCACATTCTTTTTGCCATTAGAAGTATTATTCTATCAGCAGAAGTTATTTTTTTTCATAGAATGCATTCAATCATATCCATGGTGGGAACAATTCTCATTGGCAAGGAGAACTATCCTGATTGGTCCCAGATGATACAACACACCCTCATCTTCAATGAGTTGTGGAAAGGAGTGTGTGTCGGAGAAGGAGACAGTGACCCAGAAAAGCCT